>LR812537.1:29654694-29669694 GCA_903798195.1 Danio kyathit | reverse complement strand
TCCAAATAGTGTGACCAAGACATCAAGAATAAATTGAGTTCAGTCAAAAAACGGCCGCTATGGTTATGAAGTGACGTGCGTTTGTTCAATACAGCACAAGCTGCGCAGAGCGTGAGTCACCTGACATTAAGCAGTGGCGAGAGCAGCCGAATACATTTGAATATGTTTGTAGAAAAGGTCTTTTGTACAATGCACTGATATCGTTATTAATGATGCAACGATTAACCGATTTCACTATTAACTGCGCTTTAATTAGTCATGGTTAATTAATCGTAAAGACTTCTCTAACCCGCATTTCTGCATTCTGCTCTGCCGCACGAAACGAAAACTGCTGAACAAAGCTCCGCCAAGTTGCCAACTGTGCGCTAGTTTTAAAGTTCTGAGCTTGTTCACCGAAGCTAATACGCACGCGCACTGTAATAACTATAGCCGCGGGCCGTTCCCATATCAGTCTTTCCCGCGCGCAAGTTTGTTATGTCGTAAGAATATATGCCAATATGCCGGGCGCAAGCGGAGCAACGCGCTCGCGGCTGTCTGAGCGCACGCAGTAGAGAAACATCTCATGCTGTAACGGTGAGAGTTGTGTTTAGCTTTCAGTTGCAATGTAAACAAAAGACAATGTTAGACGAACTATTATTAAAATGATTATGTATGTATGAACGCAGATGATAACAACAGTTAATCTAAATATTGGCGCGACCTTCATAACAATTATTATTATACTATTTTCTCCCGTTCTCCTCTCTATAAACACCACACATAATTAAATTGTGTAGCCCTATAAGCACAGAAAAAACCTACAGCCATAAAAACTATTACTAATGGAAAATGCCTTTTAAGGTTTTTTTAATATTAGTTTAGGGATGTCCAGATCTAAATCTAGCTAATATAAAGCTTAAATTTACATTACATGATAACTGTGAAACCCTTATTATTCTTCACACTATCTAATCGTACAAACCAAATCTATAATGTTGCATCCATAATTATGCAGTTCAAAACACAACATATGAACATATATGAATGAAGAAGAAGCCTACTTAAGCAATACACTGATTTTGTTGTGCTTGTGAAATACATTTGAATGTTTGTTAAAAAAACTATTGTACAATTGCAGTGATATTATATAGTTTCAAAATACAATATATTAACATTTTAATGTTGACAAATACAACGTGGGTGTCTAAAGGAGCAAAAATACAACATATTGGCTCTTATTTGCAGTTGTGTCATCCTTTATATTGCAAGTTCATATCTCTCCGGCCCTTCGATTGGGATGCTTTCATGAACTGGCCCCCGTGACAAACTAATTGAATAGGCCCTGCTATAGAGTATAGAGTACTAGCTTTACCATCACAGGAATATATTTAATATATGATCAAATAGAATCCAGCCCTTTGAAATAATAAAAATGTTATGAAAAGTACGCATTTACAGGATTTCTGCCTTTATAAGAGGCCTTCCAACTAAAAATGTTTTTGACACAAAAGTATTCATTAACAAATATTCTGTTGAAGCAGATCTTTTCAATCAATCATTTGATCCAATTCACAAAAATTCAACCCAGGCTCATTCTGAAAAACGTACCTCTATATACATTTCTGAAGACCACAAAATATGTCCCAGGAGCTACGTTTTTTTTGCAGTTTTGTTTCGCAAATCACCAGAAGGTCCACAGTTGTATACTTTTTTAGATCTCAAATTTCTCTCACGAGTGCTATTCACGCCTGCTGTTCTCACGTAAATCCACCGGTCGATGTTGACTGACCGTTTGAACTGACTGACCGGTTGACTGACCCACCCTCCTCCTCTAACCCAACCAATGATATCTTCAAAAGCATGGGAATGATATCCAGTGTTTCCCCTAGGTTTACAGGTTTTTTGTTTTGTTTTTTTTTTTTTTGGGGGGGGGGGGGGGGAGGTGGTGGGGGGGTTAGGCAGATTTGAGCAGAATGAAATCATAAGACAGAGCTGAAAGCATCTGGGCTCGAAATTAACTCTTTTAATTGGTAGCACTCAAAATTTAGGAGCACCAACCTAAAATGAATGAGCACCACTGCAAATTGTATAATAACGGATTTATTGTATTGAAAACAACAATCAGGACTAACAAAAATCAGAAACAACTATCTTAGTAATTCTGTGATGACTTACTAATATTTGCGCAATAATTCCAAAATAAATGTCTAATAATTTAAAAATTTGTGTCATTGTAAACGCTCAGTCTTGTTATGCTCTGATTTACATTTTTCTGTGTTTGTGAAAAAGCAGGCGAGTCAGCCGGTCCAATATATAAGCAGGCAGAGCAGGATTCTCGCGATGACCACCTGTGCAATACTGTTCTTTGACATGAGCCGCAGTTTCACTTTTAACTTAAAGGCGAGCTTTTCTGGTGATGATGTACAGTGTAAATTCTACATTTAGCGGACATTTGCGCTGAACACACAGTGAATGCGAGATTCAGGCCATTAAAACAGCTCATCCACTCCGAGTCTTTCTGCACTCTCTTCGAAAACACTCGATTGATCTCGGCTGGCGGATCAACATTCACAGCATGATCATTCTCCTCAGCGCCATTATTTGTACCTTTGGGTGGGTTTGCAAACCTGTGTACTTTTCATCGCGTCTTCCTCAAACTTCAGCCATTTGCAGTACCCGCGGTCACAAAAGCTCCGTTATCTGACAGCGTAAAGAGTGATTGACCGCTAATATGAACCAACATAGCGGCAGGGAAGAGCGATTCAGCACGTTTTTAGAAAAATAAATAAATAAAAACAGGTCGCACTACAACCATTATATGCAGTCGCACAAATGCTCCCAAATATATTATAAGGTCGCATAGGATTAAATTTCGGGCGCAATATGCGACCAAAATGGTCGCAATTTCAAGCCCTGCATGTCATTGTGTAAATAAGATATTACATATGGCTATTTAGCTGTTTAAAAAGTTGTGATCTGGCTCTATAAAAAAAAAAATTACTAGACTTTAAGGGGGGCGGGGAAAGCCGTTGGTAGAGCGGGGCGCCCCCCTTATATAATGGTAGGGGAAACACTGATATCTACCCTAAACCCAACCGACAATTTAAAAAGCAATTCAGAAAAAGAAAAGCCTTGCCTGATTTTTTACCACATTCTCACCCTGTTATTTACTTGTTTATTTTATTTTTTGGATTCTAGTTTTGTTCTTACCCGCTCTTCATCAGACTCGAACCCCGCCGTCGTGGTCAACTCCTCTCTGTGTCTCAAGTCTGCCGATGTACATGGCGAGCTAACCGGACAAAGTGGTAACAGCAGGAAAGCCGTCCACACAGAGGTAAGCGATCAGCTGGTAAGTGCGAAAAGGAACGGCGTCATACCGCCTCGTAGCGTTCGTTTCAAAAACAAAATGCAGTCATATGTACTTCTGGCTACATAATTCGCAATCTCCAGACACGTACATAGGGCTACGTTTTCAGAATGAGCCCATGTTGACAAAATCCCACATTAACATTATCCCACGCTAATTTTTCAGTTTTGATTACAGTCTGAAGCACAAATTCATAAAGCATGCAACACTACAGCCACTTTTATAAAGCCTTCATGAGGCTTTTGCATCTTTGTGTAATAATCAAAACCTCCTGTCCTGCATCCAGCAACATATTATACCAAAATTTTTCTTCCAGTGTGAAGAAAAAGGAAGTTATAAATGCTGAAAACCAAATAAGGGTGAGTAAATTTGCCATTTTTTTACGTATTCTTTTAAATGCATTCTGTATGGATCACTCTTTAACTAATGGCCACTCCAGTGTGGTGGGATTTGAAACACTTAGTCCATTGGTGCTGCATGCTATTTTTGGGGCCGGGACAGGCAGGTCATAAGGCCGTAGAGTGCCTTGCAGGCTACTGAATAAATGATTGTTTCTTTATTTAGTGGGTGAAGCGGATGGCAGTCGAGTCTGAAGCCTTAAAAGAGGATGCGAGGCGAACACACGCCGGTTCCTCTGACGCAGAACGCCACACGAAGAGGACTTCTCTCGTCTCTTTAAATGAAAACAGATTTTCTCTCTCTCTTCTCTCCAAGATAAACACTGCCCTATTCATCCACTCCAGTCGAGCCCTTTCTCGCACTTTCAATCAGATTTCACACAAAAGAAAAATGCAGTGCGATGCACAATGGCTGAAGTGCAGAAAATTGCAGTGACGCTGAGCGGAGAGAGCTAAAAATGCGTTGGCGACCTGCTCGGAGCTAAGTATCACTGTTATTTCTATTGCAAAGTTTGTTTCTCAAGGGCAGAAGTGATGAATATTTCTCTGCGCATTATCAAAGGCAGAGAGATGTCATGTTGCTGTCAGTGACGGAGAAGATGGGAGCTCTGGAGGGGATGAAACAGCTCGGAGTTTGGGAAATGACACTCTACGATGTAGCAGGAAGTGTTGTGTGCTGCCTTTTCATGTGGAGGCGAGACAGTTCGCAAAAAATGCGGATGGGGTGTAGGAAAGCACTGATACTTTTCTCATGTTCTCATGTTTGGTTAATGGCTCCAGCACGCACAATATATGCAATATTAATTGTAGATACACTGCCATACAAAAACTCTGATGAAGAGATAAATGTCAGTTAAAAACATTGCTGTGATTTTTTTTTTAATCTTCATTTTAGGTGTTTAGTTTTATATCTCATTTATAATATCAAGGAAAATAAATGAATGAATAAATAAATGATATTTTGCAAAACACTAGTATTCAGCTTTAAGTGCAATAACTAGGTTTAGTAAGGTTATTTATGTTAAATAGGCAGGTCATTGGAAAAGTCACTGGTCCCTAACCTGCCTAGTTAACCTAATTAACCTAGTTAGGCGTTTAAATATAACTTTAAGCTGTATAGAAGTGTCTTGAAAAATATCTAGTCAAATATTATTTACTGTCATCATGGCAAAGATAAAATAAATCAGTTATTAGAAATGAGTTATTAAAACTATTATGTTTAGAAATGTGTTGAAAAAAAATCTTCTCTCTGTTAAACAGAAATTGGGAAAAAAAATAAACAGGGGCTAATAAAAGGCAGGTAGATTTCAGCTGTGGTGGGTTAGACGGACACTCCCACTAGCCACTTTGGCTGGTTGGAAATCATTTTTAAATTGTAGTTTTATTAAAAGCATGGTTCGACAATAAAGATGTCCCAATATTCATGCAAATTGGATCTAAAAACAATACCGACATTTAAGAATCCATATTTATTTTATTTATTCATTCATTTTACTTGTTTATTGGTGCATATATGGGTTATGATTTAATTCATAGCTACAGTATCTTGGACAGCTATTGTGCCACTCCGTAAAGCTTTCAAGCAAAAGTCCAAATTAAAGAAAGATTTGACTTTCTGCGGTAACAGCTGACATTCACAACACGCCGTAACGGTCCTTCAGGTGGTGCGCAGGTATAAAATACAAAACCAGACGTCTGGGCTTTGAATTAGGTGCAATTATTTCCTCGTTGTTCAAAGAGTCTGCAAGTTCGTGTTCCATGGATATATGTTGTTGTTGATTCGATGCGAGGCAGAAAAAAAAAAGCTTTCAGCAGTGCATGTAGTCGCTGGTAAAGTTCTCAACCAGATCAGAGCGATCTGTGCTACCGAATACAGCGCAGCATGCAATAAACTCACGCTCAGTCAGGTGAAGTAAAGGTCTCATTGCCTATATGTCAATCAAATTAATTAAGCTCTAGCCACGAATAAAACTTTTAGCCTATTTTATTATTTTGTGTAATGTATATAGTGTAATCAGGGCCGGAGCAAGCTGAACTGGCGCTCTAGGCGAACAGCAATCACGCAGCCCTCAACCCGAAAGTGAAATAGAAACTTACCGGTTTGCGGATGAAAGAGGACCGGGAGGAGGTAGGTGTCGCGGATAAAAGTGAGGACCGGGGGGTTCTCGCTCACTATTCTGCCTAGGTCGCCTCTATGGACGCGCCGGCCCTGAGTGTTAAGCTGGATTTATACTTTCGCCTGGCGCCGCATCGCGCGCCCCCGCTGACTTCACGCGCACCTCGCGACAATGGGCTACCGCGCTTGCGCTGAGCCAGCTGTGGTAGCTCATCAACAGAGACAGAATCTATCAGCACAATTCAGCACAGTTGTCTAACAGTTTAGAACGGTTTGGCACGATAGTGGAAAAGCTGCTTTAATATTTTTATAAAAAAATTTGCGATACCTCGATTTTATAAAAAAAATTTTATCGTCTTAAAATGTAAATTCGATTAATCGAAAAAAAAAAAATCGAAAAAAAACATTACAAATAAAAAATAAAAATAAAAAATCACCCAGCCCTAATAGCCTGTTGTAATTTTTATGTGGACAACTCTGTATGCTTAACATGAACTACAGAGAAAACTCTCTTGCACCGGAATAATCCATTTGTTATCGGATTGATGGCTCAATAGGATTCAAAAATGTAAACACATTAAAAGATCTGATTGAGCTCAATTAGAATGACATTTTGATCATGTACTGTATGGAAGGTGTGGTTCATTCTGTTTCTAATCCTATCCATCAGCAAAAAACTAAATGACCATGTAAACTACAAATCTCAATCTTATTCAGAAGTGAATCATATTCAGCATGTAATGTTGACATGCATTAGCCTGCGCATATTTTGATAAATGAATTATGAAGTATGTAAAACCGCTAGCTGTATATTTTTATTAGGGTGCTTGATGAAGCACTTTATTTTAGAAATGCATTTCAGCCTAAAAACAAAATAATTTAGCCCTTTAAATAATATTCTATTAAAATAAATTCAATAAAAAAAGAGTGTTAAAGTATTAAAGTATAAATTCCAATATAATAAGTAACAATAAATATAAAAATAATAAAGGAAATTTAAAAACAATAAAAAGAGTGCTGTAAAAAATAAAGAGAATATTTTTTTTATTGTAAAAAAAAATCTAAATAAAATGTTTAATTTAATTCAACATTTAATCTAATATTAATCGAATATTCTATTTCTAATATTATTCTAATATTCTAGACACTATAACCTGCTTGACTTCTTTTCATCTGTGCTGAACCAAAACTTTTCATTGGAATGTACTAGATAAAACACGTAGTAATGGATATTTGAATCAGATTACAATATTACAATATTTAAAGTGCCTGTAAACAGATCTGTGATCAGATTCAATTAACTCAGATTGACAAAAATTGGTGTATGTAAATGTAAAGACAACGAATATAATTTCACCAGAAGATTCGAATATGTTCTATCTAGAAATAATTCAGAATATTAGACTTATTGTAAGGATTGTATAGATTTGTTGTTAGGATTTCAGGGAGCAATGCATTTGCATAAAATATTGCATTAACCCTTTTCCAAAACCAACTCAAGTGAACATGACATTTGTTTGTTTGTTATTGGATATGTATAATTCATGGATATGTATTTAAAATCACTCATTTATGAGCACTCATTTCTGGTAAATGTGCATTTACACAGGGTGATGGAACCTAGCTATTGCCATTCCTCCAAATGCACCTTATCCACAGCATCTCACAGGACAAACTGTGTTATTGCAGGCACAAAACACATGATTTCAACAACAATTCCTACAATTACAGTTTTAAATTCTATGGATTACCAAGTCAAACATTAGTTTTCAAAATGAGTTGGAAAGTGCACCTTCCAAGCTTTATACAGGTATGTCTCTCATGTATATCTCTCATGTACTTGTGGAGATTCCGCTTTTTTTTCTGACCACAGTTTACATGTCGCACGCGTCTCATGTGGATAAATTGTAAAAACAAAGCCTTATTAAAAATAATGAGGTCAGACTGAGAAACTAGACATTGGTTTCATACTGATTACTTTCTAAAGATATAGATCTCATGTCTCTGTGTTTTGTTTTTGTGGAGTTTCAGTTCATTTTAGTGACGCATTTCTAAAAACGTGTTCGTGGAGAGACAAAAGAAAGAATGCGTACACCGTAGGGCTGTGCAATTCATCGAAATCGAATCGCAATTTGAAGCGTTGCGATTAGCTAATCGCAAGAGGCTGCGATATGGAACATGTATATGTATTATTTAATTTGCCCCTCTCAGAGAAAATGCATGACTGCCCACTTTGTGTGATAGTCTTACTAGCCAATTGAGTGAGCACACTTTCGTTCTGCCCAATCAGAACTTTTCAATCTGCCTCTTATCAGCCATTTTAGTTTGCTGAGTGTTCTGTATTTTTACAAGCTATTATCTCGTTAATTTGAGTTGAACTTGTTTACAGAAAGGTAAGATAATTTTATGTTGGCTTACTGTTTGCTCTAGAGAAAAATTTGTTTAATTTCTAAATATATAAAAACAAATCATAAGTTAGTTAATATCTTTTCAGTGTCTTTTTTTAACTAACAATCACTGCATTTTAGCAGTAAGAAGCTACTGTACAGATTATTGAGCTGAAGCTCGACACCAAAATTAATTAGACACCTAATCTGTTAAGTGTCTACACAAAAAATAGACACCTACCAGATTCGATTGATGCATTGCTCTTATCTGCCCGATCAAAACTGAAAGTGTAATTGAAGTGCTTTTCGGCGTTATTAGGAGTAGGCGCCTTAAAATCCGTATACGCGATTGCCGACCCAAGAGGGTTAAAATAGGTGTTTTTATCTACATACTGTATAGCCCAATAGTAAAATTTGACCACCCATCACTCATAATATGCATTTTAAAAGATGCCTATGTAAGCAAAATAGTAAGTACAATCTTCAGTCATTCATCCAGTCTTCAGATCCTCCATTTATCGGTTAAATGGTAAGGGATATATTCCCATCGTTCTGTGAAATTCAGTATTTTATATCAAAAATCGTTCATCATTATCTAATAAAATAGGTTTAATTTATAAATAAAATGTTATTAAACTAAATATATTAATTTGGTTCACTAGTTTGGTGTTCATAACAGAAACTACTGAAAAAAAAGTTGACCCCTGATAATCAATGTATAATTCGGACACTGGGCCAAATGACATTGAGAAGTAACTATGGGACAATGACCGTTTTCAAGGTATACCACGGTTTGGAAAAGTCAAGGTTTTAAAACCACCAAAATTTTCTGTTATATTGTTCCTATGGCATTTTTAAGATTTTTTTGTATGTGTGTTTTGTTTTTAGTTATTTAGGACAACAATATCTCCAGCAGAAAAGATATCCAAAGATGCCATTTGATGCCAAAGATGCCAAAAAAATAAATAAATAAAAAAAATAAATAAATAAATAAAATAAATAATAAAAATAAAAATAAAATCTGTGTTTTTGAAACTAATGAAGACGGCAAAAGTCAATGATTCCTTTGAATTATTTAGCCTGACATGTTTACTGTTCTAACATATTATAAATGTTTTTCAAAACAAAATATATTGTCTTCAGAGGGGAAAAAAGTTTTACCCATTTAAAAAGAAAATATTTTAGAGCAGTAATCACAATACCTTGAAACCATGATATTTTTATCCAAGGTTATCATACCGTCAGAATCATATACTGGCCCATGCCTAGAAGTAACACCACAAAAGTTCTTCTTTCTTTAGAAGTATGAATGTTTTTATATAATTTACTGTAAATGTAATGTGATCTCAAAACCTTGACCAACTAGGCAAAGGTCATGCATCCATCCATAGAATGCATTAATGCATCACTGTTGACTATAAGCAAAGCCACCAGTATCTAACTTACTGTATCCTCTTTAATACTAAATCATTCTCCTCCTTCAAACATATTGCAATGGAAAACTCCCAAGAGTGTCATCACCTCTTTCTTCTTTCTATTCTTTAAGACGTACTTATTGTTGCAGTGACCATGAAAGAAGCTTAAAAATGATCTTTCTTCTTGGTGGAATTCACTCAGTGGTTGCAGAAAGCTGTTAATCAACCAATCAATGATCTTATTAGAACAAGTATCCTGCCAGCTAAATGGCATCATTTAAATTTAACCTCAGCTTAAGGATCAATAAACCAACACCAAAGTCCAACCCTTGATTTATCTTCACCTCTTCTATTACAGCTGCCCTGACCTTATTAGTGCTGCTTGATAAGGCAACGCTCACTACTGTTATTGCTATAACTCAGCCCACGCTATTAAAAGATGAACGATGCTTCAAATCATGTGGCTTGTTGATGAAAGATGTTCTATTACTGTTGTTAAGACTTCAATTTATTTTCCTATAAACTTTAAAATAAATAAAAAAAACAGCAGAAAATCCCATGAACATTAGATATTTCCTTGCACAAATATATATTTTTATGCAAATGTTAAAGAAATACTCAATTTATTAAAAAAAAAAAAAATCACCTTACAGAAGTGGTTCAGATTATTATGTTATCAAACATTAGGGATTATAAAACAGGATAACATGACATCATTTTATACTGCATCTGCATGCTGTGAGGTGCAAGCAAGCTATTGTTGTATATATGTTATATATAAGAGTGTTGTACAGTGTTAAATATTTTCTTAGATGTTTAATTAGTGAATTTGAATGGAAACAGCCATTGATAAAATGCCATATACAGACTTTTTAATTTGTATAACATCTCTTAGACCTAAATAGATTGTAGGTTGCTAGTCGGAGTAGTCAAAAAACTATTTTCAGTTTTTTGTTCCATTAAAATATCCAAAAACCACTAGAACAGTGTTGTATATTTTGCTGACTTATGTCTTACATTGTCAACTAACATTATGCCAAATGTTCAAATCCAAAGAAATAAGTCATTTTAAGCAGTGACATGGACCGTGTTCTGTTTTGCCATCCTAATTCTGGTTTGGTTTTAACGAAAACATGAAAACACCAAAGACGCCTTAATATGTTGTGCATTTCATTAGACTGCACAGATTAGCATTATATCAGAACCTTAAAATGTATTCAGTATGATGAATCAGCACTCACAATTAAAAAAACCGGAAGCAATGGATCATGGCATAATAAAAGCTCTGTTGTGTTTGTCTTGCTTTGACGCCTTTCAGCCATACTCTGCTTCATTCTATCACGATAATTTGTTTTGAGAATTTTAGCTAGGGCTGCACGATTCGAGCTAAAATTAGGGGTGTCAAAATTAATCGTTTCATCGGTGCACCGCGATGCAGACGCGGTCAATTCGGTATCGGTTCAGTAATAATCATAACCGGTTATTATATACTGACGTCATTTATCTCACATGCGCTATGTCGCTGTAGCTACTATGGCGAGAAAGGCGAGCGGCGAGCGCGAGTACAACGCTCTAACTACGAAAAAACTCTGAAACTGTGCACAATTTCACTGTGTGTGTGTTTGCTGAACACTGTTTCACTGACACTTACAACAAAAGCCCCTATTTCACGGCGATTAAGAGAATGAAAGTAAACTCCATTTCTCTCTCTCTGTCTCACTGTAGCCCATGAGTGCAGCTGTGAAGAGCACCAGCGTGTAAGAGCCAATCGCAGCCCTTTCTGTTGAGTGCGTGACCAATCAAAGGGGTGTAAGAAAGAACTTGGTAGTTAGTTGGTAGACAAGGCTCAGAAAGCGAGCGGGATATTTATATTTGTTTATTTGCTATAAATGCTCGTGTTGCTTAAAGGTACAGTTTATATATCTGAAGATAGCGGTAAAGTTGGTTTTATATTGGGATATTCAGATATTCTCCTTAATAATATAATTTCAAAAAAGTATTATTTGCAAATTCTAAATAGGGAAATCATATTAGCAGCCAATGACTATCAAAGTACAACATTGTTCACAGTCAATTAGATAGTGTTAATGTTGTTTGTTACTTGTATGCTAATTCCAATCGAATATTCAAAGTAACATGATAAACAATATAGAGACTTCTAAATGAACGAATGTGTGAATATAAAACCAACTTTACCTTTATTCTGACTGTTGGTATTAAAGCACAAAATTGTTTTACAAATAGTATATAAATATATTTATACATTTTAATACAATAATTGCTGTGCTGTGAAGAAAATATAAAACTGTGTATGGAAATAATCGTCAATGCACCGTGATGCACCGAGATATCGAATTGAACCGAATCGATGGCATGATAATCGTAACCGAACCATGAGACCAGTGTAGGTTCACACCTCTAATGAGAATCACGATTTTTTGCTTAAAATCAAGATCACGATTTTCTCACGATTAGATGTAAAATAAAGGTTAATGGGTAGACTATTATTATTGTTATTGCTCAAACATATAGCAAAACAACAATAATATTAGGGCTATGTGTAGGTCTACTGTTGGTTAAAATGCTAAATTTTGTACAGACTTTAAAAGGTGGACTTTAAATATGTCCTGGTTGTTAATTCACAGTAAAGCGATTACATCACAACTATTCATAATTCTGAAGTTGAATTATTATGTTTGATGCTGTTCACACCAGACGCGGAACGCGCAGATAAATCGCGCTATTTGTGCGTAAATAGACGCATGAACATTTGAGTTTACTCGCGTCATTCGCGCGTCAAATCTGCTTCATTCGCGCGTCAAATTCACTTCAGAACAGACGTGGATTCGCGTGATGGGCAGGGCTTCTGTCTGCCCGGTGACTGTTGCTACGTTGCTAAATGTCTAACATGGATTTTATTGACAAAATAACTGTGTTTATGTGCTTTTATGAAGGTTGAAAAACAGCGTCGATACGTTTGGAGCAGTGTCTGAGTCCACTAGATACTTTCAGAGGTGCACCCAGCTCTGTGAGCTCATAAACTCCTCCAGAAACTTAACCTGGATGACGGAGGCTTTCAGCGGTGCTTCTGACTGAGCCGAGCCCAGTTTAATGAACTGTTGTCGGTGTCGGCTGGAGGATTTCCCCCTGGACACCAACAACAGGTGCTACGTCACAATCACGCCCCCACAAGAGCAAGCTCCTGATTGGTTAACGCGGCGCGAATTTCCGAGGAAGTTCAAATTTTTGAAAAGTCAAACGCGCAAAACGCTCAATTCGCGCCAAGCCATTCAGCGTATCGCGCCATCCGCACCGCGCAATTCGCGTCATTTGCGCCACGCCATTTGTGCGTATCGCACCGCAGGATGTCTATTTGTGCCTTTGCATTGACTTAACATGTAAATCACTCGGGCTTGACGCTTCTTTCCGCTTCTGGTGTGAACGTGGTGTGCTTGTCATTTGTCATTGACAACATTATTAGACCATTTTTTTCACTGGTGAAATGAAACATTTGTCATTATCAGATTCCCTTTTGCATTATATTCAACATTATATAGGCTAGAGTAGTTGTACTGACACTGTTAAACATTTTTTTTTCATGCACAACACTGTGTTCGCTATGAAAGAAAATACATATCAAATGCTTGCCATAATCACAACTCTAAAATGCGATATGATCATTTAAATGATGTGCGCACCCATTTCACTGACGAGTGCGCTTATGTCATGGCCGCCATCACTTTGAGGAAAAAAACATACATGCAATTCATACTTCCCGTGCAGCTTCCAAACGATCGTTCTGTGCAACAAACTGAACGTTATTTGCAATTTTATTACCTGTTATTCATAGTCTATGCAGGTTCTGTTCACTAAAGTGGACATCATTAGCAGGCACACAAACAACCTCTCGGTAGTAAACAAACAGCTTGCGGTCAGCTCACGTGAGATTTCACAGCCGCGAATAGCCTATATCATTACTTTAAGACAGAAATGACATTTTTGGCTGAAGTATACCTTATAAATGGGGCCAGACGGAATCTGCGGACGTTTTTTGCCATTTCTGCTGAGAATTTTGGTAAAAATCTGCGGATTTCTGCGGAATTATTTTAGGAGTATCATAACTAAAACCTTAAAATGTGAAATAAAAAATTATATCTTTTTAACTTTTATTTAATGTTTAAAATGCAAATCCAATTAGATTAACAGTAAATAGTTAACTGTAAGTAAATACACACAATAAATGATGGGCTAAAAATCTGCTGAAAATCTGCGGAATTCTGCGTGCGCAGATTCCGTGTGGGCCTACTTATAAATAAAGTATGAGACACCTTTAATGCCATTTGTAGGTGTCCGTGTTGCTGAGCAATGTATATAAAACAATGTGAAGACTTGTGCAGCAGCCTTTACGCTTCTCTCCTGACCTTAAAAATATAATTGGTTGAATCGTAGAAAAGCTGAATTAAGGGTCGAATCGAGATCGCTATCTTTTATCGATTAATCGAGCACCCCTTATTTTAGCTTGTCCATTAATATGATTTCTGCAGGAGACCCGTAGAATAAAATGAAGAGGACAACTCCAATGATTCCACACTCTGTCACAGCATCATCAAAGTGTGCCCTCTAGCAGTGAAAATTACGTACTGCGTCTTAAAATACCACTTGATTTTTTTGCTTCAGAACAAAAAACGCCAAACAATATACTTTAGCCTTGCTTCACTAAGCATTCACACTGTCATTTTTTTAAGATCCTAAAGATAGTAAACAAAAAAAAGGATTTTATGGAATAAATATTGCAACATAAATATCAAAAATAATTGTATGTGCATGCTGGGATGAATGAACACGTTGAATATGTATACATTTCAATGGAATTTTTTTTTTTTTTTTACCAGTGATGAGCTTATACAGTATATGTGTAAAGGAGTCAAAACTGTGCTAGTGCCATTGTCTGACACACAAACAATGAAGATCTGCTGCAAAGAGACATGTTTCCGGCACCTGCACTAAACCGGAATCTCCAAAATCAATATAATGTGAAAAAAAAAGTATTCTGTTCCATTTATGGTTGCATCTTTACATCATGTACTGTTTTTAGCTCCATGGATATCTTTGGTCCACGTTGCATTTATATTTCAGTTGGATATTTTAGTTTGTTCAAATGAACCGCAAGAAATGAGCCAAATTCAATCACACAAGAATTCATTTTAATTTTTATCCAAGCCCACCAAGTGTGAAAACACTCAAAAAATGTAAGGCCAACATTGTTAGGTAATTTTAAAAGGGTTTGTTGCAGAATGGTGTGCCTTTATTTAATGGACCAGTGAGCAAATACCTAATG
>LR812537.1:29549694-29649694 GCA_903798195.1 Danio kyathit | reverse complement strand
TTATGTTAGTTTCATACAATAAAAAGATTTCAATCAGAGAAATCCTCTGGCTTTTTTTTTTTTTTTTTTTTTTTTGCTGTATCGAAACATACCGAACCGTGACACCACTGTGTCGTATCGAACCGAACCGTGATTTTTGTGAACCGTTACACCCCTAATATATATATATATATATATATATATATATATATATATATATATATATATATATATATATATATATATATATATATATATATATATATATATATATACATACATACATACATACATATATATATACACATACATATATATATATATATATATATATATATATATATATACACATATACACATACATATACATATATATATATATATATATATACATATATACATACATACATACATATATATATATATATATATATATATATATATATATATATATATATATATATATATATATATATATATATATATATATATATATATATGCTTTTATTCTTGCCATAACAAAAAATATATATTTGTAACGTTAGAGCAACCAATGTTCTCTTGTCATTCACATAATAAACTTTAAAAGGTAAAACTGACCGAGATATGAACAAAAGCAAGTGATGCATCAAAGTTTGATTTAAAAAAATTAATTAATTTATTTTAATAATTTAAAATATTTTATAAAAATAATTAGTTTAAAAATCTTGAACGATATTAATGATATGACGTAGATCCGGAAACATTCTACTTCTCTGTTTATCCATCTGATTTTAAGATCAGTTTATTTTGACAGCCCCCTGTCATTTTAAAGAATATCACAACAGCGGACGCGTCAAGTATAAAAGCCTTGTCCGTTTTGCGAGGTGCGCGAAAGTATAAATCCAGCTTCAAGTGTCAGTTGTGTCACGCCATGGCGCATTTTCTATTTAAATGGCAGACTTTGTAAGTGGAAAAACTGAACGCTTCACTAGCGAGAAAACAGACCATTTGCAGCTCGAGGATAAAGAATGAGCATGCTCCATCCTCCTTACTTTCTCTTTACTTTACTTTTACTCGTTACTTTACTCCTTTACTTTCGTGGAGCTAGGAAACGGTGTTGTACGCACTCACTGAAGACATCCATTAGCCTACATATTTAATTTTGTTTGTTAAGCGCAAAGATTTGTTTCAAAACTATTTCTAAATTCAGTTCTAATTTCCAGGAAATGACTAAATGAACAATAATAATGAAATGTGGTCAAAAAACTGAGTTATATCTAAACACACATCCTATTCTTATGCCCCATATAGTGATGCATACGTCTCCAAAACCTGACAGATGGACAAATCTGAACTGGTTTTCATTAAACCAAATATAAATATGCATATAATAAATAATACTGCTAATAACAATAATAACATTATATTGTTAATGGTAGCCCCCCACCCTCATGGACCCGCATAGGCGAATAACTAACGCGCTCTGCGCTGGACTTTAGACCAGCTTTCAGTTGGTCAGTGGCACAGTTTATTTCAGTTCCTCAAAATAGCAATGCGCCTCCTTTCCAGACCAGCACACCCATGAGTCTACAAAGTGGCGCAAATGGATTTGGTATTTAAACAACGAGGCGCAAACCATAAAAAAATTGGGTTGAGCTGGTCTGAAAATTGCAACAAATCTCGCAAAAAATAACACGTCAACATACCTTATTCATCCAAAAATCTACAATAACTGTAAATGTAATGTACCGTAATGGTTACGTATATATAATGTATATAAAGTATAAATGCTTTTATGATAGCATATGATACCTGTAAAAAGCAATTATACTTTACATAAATTATACAGGGTGTAGGGTCCAACCAGTTAGTCCAACGACGGTATCTACTGGTGGATGAAGGTTTATTGCCTGTTCGGTCTTTTCAGTGCACAATGTTGATTTACTTTAACTTTAACTCATATCTGACTCCAATTTTAGTATGAGGTGGTTTAGAATATTAATATATTCATTCTCGTTTTATCTGACTCCAATTATAAAACATGGATAAGATTATTTTGTTTCTTTTAATATTACTTTAGATTATGATTGAATATTCTCTTCGATTTGTTATTGTATGTTATTCTCGTTCATTCGGATTCCTATAACATCCTGAGTCTTGTACCGGCCGAGTATACAATCTCTTAAGCACAAACTTGTTAGTCTTGGTCATTAAACAGAGGCGATTAACCATTATTCTAAAAAGGCAGAACCCTCCTTCCTCAGTTTAGAATATTTGTTGTGTGGTCCCCATAGATCTGCTATCTACTTAATCAAGACAAAACTATTTAATCATACCATGATCATTACTATAGAATTGGGCAGACCAATTTACTTATTTTACTTATTTTACAATTTACTTATTAGTAACTTTGAATAATCACCATATGATTTAAATAGTATTATAAGTTTGTAGATGAAGGCCTACCCACATTTAGATTGGTCTCAACAATCCTTTGTTGTTCTAAAGAGAAAACCCATTATTGGCCTTTTACAGTCTAAGTATACTTGAATTAATACCAATGTGTTAGTCGGAGCTCTAAGAACATCGTATAGCGTGCCACACTAAAGGCCCCCTAGGTAAAGGCACACCCTTAGCAGTGGTTCAAAAGATACCTGAAGTTATATATCTATTATTTTGATTATGTCTATTTCTGAGGGAATGAGACCATTGTACCAGTCGCACTGAGACATTTCAAATGATATCAGACATGATAGATAAAGTCACTTGGATTGATTTAGAACATTCATACTTTGAAATGACCATTCTGTGTGAGTAAGTATGAAGAGAGGGTGAGTGAGGAGAGGGGGTTGCTTCAAATGTAAATGAAGGAGAGGAGCTGGCTTTCCTGCATTCCCACCTGGTGGGTTGTGAAGCCGATTGTCTCGGTGTTTCCAGCTCATGTTTGAATTGTCAAAGACATCAAAGTATTTGTGGTATCTCAAGTCTTACACAGGGAGTGCAGAATTATTAGGCAAGTTGTATTTTTGAGGATTAATTTTATTATTGAACAACAACCATGTTCTCAATGAATCCAAAAAACTCATTAATATCAAAGCTGAATATTTTTGGAAGTAGTTTTTAGTTTGTTTTTAGTTTGAGCTATTTTAGGTGGATATCTGTGTGTGCAGGTGACTATTACTGTGCATAATTATTAGGCAACTTAACAAAAAACAAATATATACCCATTTCAATTATTTATTTTCACCAGTGAAACCAATATAACATCTCAACATTCACAAATATACATTTCTGACATTCAAAAACAAAACAAAAACAAATCAGTGACCAATATAGCCACCTTTCTTTGCAAGGACACTCAAAAGCCTGCCATCCATGGATTCTATCAGTGTTTTGATCTGTTCACCATCAACATTGCGTGCAGCAGCAACCACAGCCTCACAGACACTGTTCAGAGAGGTGTACTGTTTTCCCTCCTTGTAAATCTCACATTTGATGATGGACCACAGGTTCTCTATCGGGTTCAGATCAGGTGAACAAGGAGGCCATGTCATTAGTTTTTCTTCTTTTAGACCCTTTCTTGCCAGCCACGCTGTGGAGTACTTGGACGCGTGTGATGGAGCATTGTCCTGCATGAAAATCATGTTTTTCTTGAAGGATGCAGACTTCTTCCTGTACCACTGCTTGAAGAAGGTGTCTTCCAGAAGCTGGCAGTAGGACTGGGAGTTGAGCTTGACTCCATCCTCAACCCGAAAAGGCCCCACAAGCTCATCTTTGATGATAGCAGCCCAAACCAGCACTCCACCTCCACCTTGCTGGCGTCTGAGTCGGAATGGAGCTCTCTGCCCTTTACCGGTCCAGCCACGGGCCCATCAAGACTCACTCTCATTTCATCAGTCCATAAAACCTTAGAAAAATCAGTCTTGAGATATTTCTTGGCCCAGTCTTGAAGTTTCAGCTTGTGTGTCTTGTTCAGTGGTGGTCGTTTTTCAGCCTTTCTTACCTTGGCCATGTCTCTGAGTATTGCACACCTTGTGCTTTTGGGCACTCCAGTGATGTTGCAGCTCTGAAATATGGCAAAACTGGTGGCAAGTGGCATCTTGGCAGCTGCACACTTGACTTTTCTCAGTTCATGGTTCAGTTCTCAGTTTATTTTGCGTCTTGGTTTTTCCACACGCTTTTTCCCTGTTGACTATTTTGAATGAAACGCTTGACTGTTCGATGATCACGCTTCAGAAGCTTGGCAATTTTAAGAGTGCTGCATCCCTCTGCAAGATATCCCACTATTTTTGACTTTTCGGAGCCTGTCAAGTCCTTCTTTTGACCCATTTTGCCAAAGGAAAGGAAGTTGCCTAATAATTATGCACACCTGATATAGGGTGTTGATGTCATTAGACCACACCCCTTCTCATAA
Source organism: Danio kyathit (assembly GCA_903798195.1). NCBI lineage: Eukaryota > Metazoa > Chordata > Actinopteri > Cypriniformes > Danionidae > Danio > Danio kyathit. The sequence goes on along the minus strand of LR812537.1, from coordinate 29,645,319 downwards.
CAGAGATGCACATCACCTAATATGCTTAATTGGTAGTAGGCTTTCAAGCCTATACAGCTTGGAGTAAGACAACATGCATAAAGAGGATGATGTGATCAAAATACTCATTTGCCTAATAATTCTGCACTCCCTGTATATCATCTCATATTATGTTCTCTACACTGCAAGATAGAAGAGGCCAGGAATAGGATCATATTATGTTTTACTCTCTTTATATATATATATATATATATATATATATATATATATATATATATATATATATATATATATATATATATATATAAAGAGAGTAAAACATAATATAATATGATATATATATATATATATATATTAGTGCTGGGCCGTTAACGGCGTTAACGGCGTTAACGTGCTGCGTTAACGCGAGACTCTTATCGCGCGATAAAAAAAATATCGCCGTTAATCTATTCTCAAAGTTGGGTTGGGAGCTGGGTCTATTCTACGCAAGCTATGATGACTTTCACCTTGATATATTACCGCGGATGTATACCTGACCGGTGAGCCGTCTGCTCTATTGAATCAAATCAGCAGGATGCCTGACTCTAACTGCAGTTTCACTTTTCATTTATTCCTTCGTGACAAACTGGGGTAATATAGACGCAAATACGGAGTAAGGACAGGTGAGAGAGTTATGGAGTTTAATAACGCATGCCAAATGGTAAGAAAAAAAAACTTCCGCATTTCGCGATGTGTGTGTGTGTGTGTGTGTGTTTGTGTATGTGTGTGTGCAGTCCTTTCTGACAGCCGCGTGTGGACCTTGTCGGAAAATATGGCGAAAGGTCCTAAAGACCGCGGTGTTTACTTCAATAATGCCACTAATATCTGCATACTCCACGTCTTAATTCCATTTCTGTTTAGGTTTAGTTCAGTGCTGACTTTAGTCTGATTAAGCTCATCAGAATTCGCTGTTTGGAGCTTATGTAGGCCTACAGTTCAACATTCATGTTTAACTGAATAAACAGTTAGTAACACAAGTAAGTAAACACATCTTATTGAACATCATTTATTTTCATCACCAATTCTCATAGTAGAACAGTTTCTCAAGCAGTTTGTGATGCATTTTGGAAACATTTTGGAGATGAGACACTGGTCTAATGCAACACCCGGCTTGAGAAACCCGTTCTCAAAGACTTATTATTTGGGTAGCACACATATTCTGAATATCTTCGGCAGAATTCAAATGAGCCATTTTAATCTAGATTAATCTAGATTAATTTTGAAATTAATCTAGATTAATCTAGATTAAAAAAATTAATCTATGCCCACCTATATATATATATATATATATATATATATATATATATATATATATATATATATATATATATATATATATGTGTGTGTGTGTGTGCGTGCGTGCGTGCGTGCGTGCGTGCGTGCGTGCGTGCGTGAAATAAATTAAATTTAAATCACTACCTTTCTAAGCTACTGTATATAGCATTTGTGTGTGTTTACGATGCAGTCTGTGTTAAGCAAATACTGTAAAAACCTTGTTCATGTATTCATGTACTAATAATTTACTTTGTTTCTATCTTAAAAAAAATAAATCATAATAAATATAAAAAATATCTACATCACTGCTTAATTTTTAACTACATAGATATCATACCTGTAAATATACACATAAAAAATGATATGTATATGATACAAAACAACCTTGTTTACTTCCATCAGTGGAGCTGCACCTCTTTTTACTTTCTACCAGTTGAAAAGAGCGAATCATCTATAGTCCAACATTATAACAGCTCCAGCCCGCAACGGGATGGGCTGCTCTGACTGTCCATCGATCGGTTTGGATTTCCATTAAAAGGAGCTGGCGCACAAGGACTGACTGATTCAGAGCGAGTGCTTTTGGGAAGAGAGTACACTAGAGAAAATACAGCTCCTAAATAATCAATGATTGAGGGAGTAAATCAGCCAGAGTGAAAGAGGCCGAAATGTGGCCGTCAATTAATTAGGACATCTGAGGGAGTCGGATTCCATTTCTGTAGCCCACCACTCACATGCAATATCAACAGCATTAGTGCATACAACAAAAAGATTCGGTCCATTGAGAGATGGGTTGCTGCTAAGTGGGTATAAGGCTTTCGCAAATAAAAGCCTGAATTGTAAGAGCTGGGCAATGTGGCAGGATATACAGCATAGACAGGGTGACGTGAGAAAAATCTGTAAAGTTTTTGCTCTAATGTACATACAGTGTTTGAATTTACAGTAGAAAAAAATAGAATGTAACCTTTATGCATCATACACACTTACATGTACATGTTACACTGTACAAAACACTTTTCAGAGTTGTAGTTTTTGTCAGGAAAATACAATTGCCATGTTTCCATTAAAAATGTCTGAAAAGTTTATTCATATTTTTCAGTGGATAAGAATTTAAATGCTATGGTCAGTTTGTGCTTGACTCTTATTTTTATATGTATAGCCTCCTTTTGTAGTTTTGGAGATAATAGTTTCCTGCTTTTAATTGCTGTACTATATTTTTGATAGTCATTTGTTACTATTATTAGCGATTATGTTGTACACCTGTGTCTTAAGCCCCGGTCAGATTACACAATTTTATTGTTGGTTACGAAAGTCACTATGTCAGATTATGCAATTTTATCTTTTCTTTGATCTTATTTTTTTGATCTTATATTTATATTTTCTTTGATCTTATTTTTTTGATCTTATATTTATCTTATCTTTGACTACACGTTCCTTCACGATCAGTCATCCCATGACGTCTATGACAAGCGTTGCGAAGAAAATGAAAGCACACTAGCAGCAAGGAAAAAAAACAGATGCTCAAGACATAATCTTTAAAATAACGATATTTTGTTTGGTGTAATTTGTATCTTAATTTTAATGTATTTTTTGTTGGTCAGTTATTTACTAGATAAAGAAGAATAATGAAAAACATCTGAGGTAAAGTGCTTCAAAAGAAATCCCCTATATGCTTCAGCGCCAAAGCACAAACTGGTTTGTTAAATAAAATACAATACTGACAGTTTCAGAGAAACTTATATTAAACTTTTTGTTTTTAATGACAAAATCATCCATTGCCGGTGAGTTTCAATTTAATTAGTTTAATCAAGTAATTTGAATAAGCAAGACAGGCTTTTACAATGTATTAGTAGCACTGAACGTGTTTTCAGATTACCTCGGAGGAACAAACTCAGTTGGAAGGCTGAGAGAACACAGAAACTCGTGAGAATGGAGGTCTGCATATTTGTGCCAGTCTGTAAAATAAAATTGCTTAAAACACTTTAATATTTTGGAGAAAGTAGTTAAAGTTTGCATAATTAATGATTGATCAGAAAAGTAAATATGCAGTCTATTTTTTGACCTGACCCACGTATTAACGGCAGCACCTGCGAATATAACTGATGAAGTATGTGCTCCTATTGTCCAGTGTCACCCACGTGACTGAACTTGTTGTGAAGAAAAATCAAACATGCTAGACTTTCTGCGATGGTGTCGTGAGGCGTCGCAGACTTGGGGCCTTATCATACACCCGAGGCAAAGTGGCGCAATTGTTGTTTGCTAGTTTCAGCTCAGCACAAGTGTCGGTTTGAAATTTTGCACTACGATGTTTAAATAGCAAATGCATTTGCACTCATTTGTGCACCTATAGGCGTTCTGGTCTAAAAAAGGAGGTGTGTTAAGGCGCATTGCTGGCGCGTTGCTATTTTGAGGAACTAAAATAGACTGCACAATAGACCAGCTGAAAGGAGGTCTAAAGTCCAGCGCAGAGCGCGTTAGATGTGCGGCTCACTTAAACATTGCTTAATACACACAGGATTAAAATTAAGAATTAAAATATTACAAAAAATATTATTTTCTACATAAATATAAAAATTACTGCCTTCATGCCTTCATCTCGAAGGGCTTTTTCAGTTTATTCATGACAATTTGCTTTTGTATAATGTTATTATTAGTAGTAGTAGTATTTATTATATGCATATTTATATTTGTTTTATTAAAAACAAGCTTAGATTTGCCCACCTGTCAGGTTTTAGGCCATATGGAGCATAGCATGTGCATTTGGAAATAACTCCGTTTTTTGACCACACTTCGTTATTATTGTTCATTTATTCGTTTGCTGAAAATTAGAACTAAATTTAGAAATAGTTTTGAAACAAATCTTTGTGCTTAACAAACTAAATTAATTATGTAGGCTAATGGATGTCTGTGCGTACAACACATTTCCTTTTCCACGGAAGAGAGTGAAAGTGAAAGTAAAGAACGAGCAGGCTCATCTCTTGTTCTCGCGCTCCAGATGGTTTGTTTAACTGTTTTCTCGCTAGTGAAGCGCTCAGTTTTTCCACTTAAAAAGTCTGCCGTGTAAATAGCAAATGCGCTATGGCACAACGCAACTGACTCTTAAAAGTAATGGGAGATGAGACACTGATTGGTTTATTCTCTGAACATATAACTCATTAAGAGAATAAGCTCAACCCTGTTAGACCATGGATCTGGTTAGACTGGATCTACTTTCCATTCATGAGACAGTTAAAAAAGCTATTTATTAATGTTTACAACGAATATATGAATATGATAATAATATGTACACAAAGGCCAAATAATGTATTTTATCAATTTACTGAAAAGCCAGTCAAGTTTCTTTCTTTTTTTAATAAGACACAAATATCCTTTTCAAGGCAAATGAATAAACATGCAATGCCAAATCTCTTTTTCATCAACATCAAACTCATAAATGCATTAATTCTCTGCAGACTGTCACTAGATAGCATTTAGCGGCCAACTGTATTAAAGTCTGTAATGTTGCCAAGGCTTTTCTTATGTATCAGAAAACATTATGCACCAAAAAGTGAAATCATTTGTGGAGAGGCAAGTAAAATCTCTCAGACAAATAAGACAGAAAAACTATAAAATAAAATGCCTACCATAATAAAAAATAAAAAATTACATGACTTACAATAGATTAGCTTCTTCATGTATTTTATTATTTATTTTACTAGATCTAAACTTTCAAAAGAGTGTTTCGTTTGCACCAGAATCTAATAAAATAAACAAAAAACAAAAAATAAATAAATAAAGTCATTTCATGCTGAAATCTATATGCAAAGCATATAAAAAAAAATGAAATGGGAAACTTATTTTTTTAGTACATTGTTGTCTTGTAAACGCACCTTACAAGTCAACATTCAATCAACACTGCTACTATTACCTTTCCTAAAATATATATCTCATGTCTCTTTATGTTTATTATTTATTAAACCCCTTCCCTCCAACTACCTATTATAGAGGCCACTTTGCACAATCCTATTCCTGTTGGTAATACATTTCCCTTTTTATCTTCTATGAAAAAAAAATCTATTAAAAAATTGGTTATAGTTCTAAAACAAAGTGGTTATTGTTATTATTATTACTATATATAAATCTTTTAAATATATGTATTATCTATTTTTTGTCCTGTCTCAGTAATACTACTGCACTGTAGAAGCTCTGTCACGAAAACAATTTCCTCGTATGTGCAAACATACAGTGCATCCGGAAAGTATTCATACCTCAGACTGGCGCGACAATTCATCTTCCAGCAGGACAATGACCCAAAGCACACCGCCAAAATGTCACTGGAGTGACTTCACAACAACTCGGTAAATGTACTTGAGTGGCCCAGCCACAGCCCAGACCTAAATAATAATCAACATCTCTGGAGAGATCTGAAAATGGCTGTACACCGTCGCTGCACATCCAACCTGATAGAGCTTGAGAGGTACTGCAAAGAGGAATGGGCAAAAATTCCCAAAGACAGGTGTGCCAAGCTTGTAGCATCATATTCAAAAACACTTGAGGCTGTAATTGCTGCCAAAGGTGCATCAACAAAGTATTGAGCAAAGGCTGTGAATACTTATGTACATGTGGTTTTTCAGGTTTTTTATTTTTAATAAATTTGTAACAATTTCAAAAAATCTTTTTTCACATTGTCATTATGGGGTATTGTGTGTAGAATTTTGAGAAAATAAATGAATTTAATCAATTTTGGAATATAGATGTAACATAGAAAAATGTGAAAAAAGTGAAATGCTATGAATACTTTCCGGATGCACCGTACCTGGCAGTAAAGCTCTTTCTGGTTCTTATTCTTTCTGATTCTGACTATGCTATATCTAGGCCCAGACAGAATCTGCAGACATTTTTTGCTATTTCTGCGCAAAATTTTGTACAAAATCTGTGGATTTATGTGGAATGATTTTTGGGAGTATCGTAACTAAAAATGTAATATATTAAATAAAAGAATAATACCTTTTTAACCTTTATTTAATGTTTACAATGTAAATCCAATTACAGCCACTTTTGTGGTAAACAAAGCAAGTCTCACATATAATATATCTACTAATAGACAGAAAATATTACTTAACAAATGTTATTGTAAATAAATCATATGCACATTTTCATATTAGTCAAAAAGATTCCTGGTAATAATTTCAAAACTGAACAAATATAAGTTTACACACATTTACACAAGTAAATAAACAGACTCTGAGGATTTCTCCATGTGCAGATTCCATGTGGGCCTAGTTATATCCAAGGAATCATATGCTGTTTCATTCATTATTTAAGCAAAATTAGCATGTGCTGTCACCCTGGCTGACATTTTTAAGTACTCTTGCAAATGCTCATGACATGTCTAAATATTTTTTGTTTTGCGTTATTATTATTTATTTTATATTTCACTTTGAGTATTGTTTTGGACCGCTCCATAATGCAACATAATGTCTTAAATTCTTCCTCATTATCTTCAGACTTCATATGCAGATAACACATGCACATGACAAAGTGTTACTTTAAAAAGATGGTCCTGTGAACACAAGACTCCCTCTCGTGAAAGGCACCCAAAGCCGATTGCAATCTGAATTTTGTGAATATGAATACACAGTGCTTGCATTATAATAATATAATCCATATGCACTGATGCCATAATATTGCTTAATAAATCATGACTTCAATGAATGACTCACTAGGACATTTTTTCCCAAAGCAACTTATTGTGCTTGAGTTATAAATAGCTCAAGGCTCCTCGTAGTCTAAATTAGCGTCATAAAGAAACTCTCAAGGCCGCTCAGGCAAAGAATCAGCTAAAAAACCATCACTGAAAGCAATTCATTACACAGAAATAAACTATGATATCTTTCCAGAAATTTGCACAGGGTGTTTAGATGCTAACAGTCCCTAAAAACCATCCGAGCATTTTATGCAAATGCAATGGGACAAAAAACAAACAAACAATCAAAAGGTGACACTTTATAAAAAGAAATTGAACTTGTAGTTCAGAAAAGATTTTTCTGTTAATATACTAAAACCGTATGTCAACAGCAGGACATTAAAGAAGATTTTTAGCTGGTCCTTGGTGAATTATAAAATGCAAACAACAGGGTTTCTGCAGGTTTAAGCAAGTCAGGTTTAAGACTTTTTAAGACCCTTATGAAATTTTAGACGTATGGGCTAAACACTAATGATTATTTCTAATGGCCCGGTCAATAGCCAAAAAAAAAAAAAAAAAAAAAAAAAAGACTAATGTAATTAGTCTTTTTTTTTTTTGTAATATATGCATATATATTTATTTATTTATTTATTAATCAATTTTTTAATGACAAGTTTAACATTGTTACATTTGTTGGCTTTTGGTCCAAATTGATTGAGTATAATGTATCATATAAAGTGATATGTTGCTCTGTTATTATTATTATGAGGAATTGTGAATTAATTTAAAGAAACTGTTGTAAAAGATGTTGAACAGCTTTTGTAAATTGTATCTCTGCGCAATAAAAAAAGAAAACATAATTAGGTTTTCTTGAGATGGATTGGTGATTGGATGGATGTCGCCCCAATTGGGCAGCTTTACTTGGACAGAGGAAAATGAAGGCCTGTTTAAAATGATTTAACAAGACAATATTTCAGTGAATTTTAAGACTTTTTAAAGCCTAAAATATAGTTTTTGAAACTTAAGACATTTTAAGGCTTCTTTAAGACCCTGCAGGGACCCTGCAACAAAAGGCTGCCAGCTCTTGATAGTCAAAAAAAAAAAACCTACACAGGCAAAACAGAATTAATACCCAAGGCTCCTGAAGGTACACTTAAACACTATTACCTTTCATTATTACCTACAATCCACAGCCTCAGCAAATGATTATAATGTATATTACAAGTGACCATAAATATTAATTTTGTTTTGCCTATATTTGTTTTTGGACTTTAAAAGTGATGTGATTGACTTGCATTTTATGAATAACCAAACATCTTTTTTAATGTGGTTTAAAGACAAGTCACATTCTTCTTGGATGGCCTGGAGGTAAGTACATTAACAGCAAATTTACATTTTTTTTTTTTTTTTGGGGGGGAACTATTCCTTTAATTACATTATTTAACATAAAATAATACACACTGGAAAAAAAAAATATTCAAATATCTTTCTTTGGATTTACAAAAAAAAAATAAGGAGTTGTAAACAATTTATTTGGGCTGAATTTAAACAAACTAGTTAAGTTGAACATTACTAAGTTTAATTTGTTTGTTCAAATTAATTTTATTTAAATTGATTTGATTTAATTATTTAAATATTTCAGACATCTTTTTTTCAGTGTAGTTCTACAGCATAATTTTACTTAATGTCTTTTACTAATGCATTTTAAAGATAACAACATTAACCAATGTGCTGTGAACTAACATGAATATGGGCATTTTCACATACTAACCTAAGGTTATTAAAGTAAAAAGATCAATGCATTCTGTTAATGCATTAACTAAAGCTAACAATTAAGGCCTTACTGTAAAAATGTTACTTAAAAATCTTTTCGTTGACCCATTGTTTAACAAAAACCAAAAAACGCCATGTGGAAGTGGTGAAAAAAATCAAAGCAGTTCAAAGAAAAGCAAAAAAATAATAATAATTCCCTGCCAACAGCATACACAGTCACTCTTTCCCAGTACATGTGTTTTAATATCTGGATATATATATAAAAAATCATCAATCATGAATAACAGCCTATTATAAAAGCTAGTTATGGCTTTTCACACCGACAATATTACTAAATAAACTGCACTTATTTTCTGGCACAATTTGTAAATACATACTTCTGAGGCATATCATTAATAACCTAATGTATTGCATTTGCAAGGGCGCTGTAATAAAGTGCTTTCCATTTTCTGTCATGCAAAAAAGCACAGTGTATCAAATGAAGTCGTTTGGCACGGAGGCGCAGCTACCCTCATAAAACACCCATGCGAATCTTAAGCGATAAACAGCATCGTAAGTTCAAACCCCCAAGGGCTTCTTCGACACTCAAATGTAAGTCTACAGCACTGGATGTCCATGTAATGCATTCCTGTGTTTGTTTAGCTCTAGTGTGATGAGTGGGGATCGATCGCCTCACCTGCCGTTTCGCGCCTGTCCCAACAGCTCCGGCTTCGAGATGTTCTGGGGTGGCTTAAAATGCGATAGAAAAGAGCTACAGAACTGTCGCAATGTCCCAAATTGCATTTTCACCTGCCCCCTCCTCCTTTAACCGAGCACAGTAGTCTTTCACTTGAGGAAACAGCAGCAGCACACCCACAGACCCGCTACCGCTACATCCAACGTGCTGCCGTGTCGATCAAGTCCCATATTTTCCCGGAGATCTGATGGATGGTCGCCTCATGCTCCGCTCCTGAGGTGCTGCTGCGGCTGCTGGGAGCGGGGGATGGATTCTGTCTGACGGCGTGCCAGAGAGAGAGAAAAACAGCGCTGCATTTTTACCGGCTGGAATATCTGGAGCTGCGTCCATGCGCCACCGTCTCGCCTCGGAGAATCAGACAAACTGGAGCAGCACTGACTCTCTCTCTCTCCAACACACACCACACATCATTCCTGACGCGCTCGCACTGGCTTATTACACGGGGGTCGGTGAGAGATGCGCAAACGGGAGCACGGACACGGCGTACTGTTACAGTGAGCTCGCTTGGAAGAAGTACAGGGGGAAAGGCAGAACCTTGTGAGATATGATGCCTAAATGTGCTGTCTAAGCAGTCAGCTTACTAGGTTTTGAGACACGGCCAGTACGTTGGAGTCTAAATCAGGAGACGCGAAAAGCACCGGAGGAGCGCGCTCAACAGTGCACGACTGATATATGTTCCACCTTTATGAACAATGCTTGTTTTGTCTTTTACCTTCAAATTTGATCACTTCAAGAAGTAGCATTCCAAGAGGACCTGGCAACCCAAGGGCGTCTCTGTACTTGGCAAATCGAATCTTCTTTCAGCTTGGGATGTGAGTATACATGTTAATTTAATTTCTTATGTTCTGAGCACTGGTCAAATGTTGAACCATATTTTTTCAGACATTTCCCAGGTTTTTTTAAATTCATTTCTCTGTTTGTCCTTGTCATCCTCATTACAAAAGCTAATCACGACTGCCATCATCATCATCATCATCTCTGACATCACTACAAGGAATCAAAACTCAAGCATCTAACCTACAAAATTATGAAAACACAAAATAAATTATAACTTCTCAGTTGATTGTGAAATATTGATTTTAAAAACCTGTCCACACTATAACACCATATACACTAAAATATAACCAAAACTAATCTATAGTAATATTATGCAACAGAAGATTGTGTTCCGTTTATTATTAGCACACACTAATTTCAGTTGTGTCTTATGCCACTATAAATGTTTAAGCTATATTAAAACAGCCTGATTCATAAGCATATTGAATTGCTGTTTTCCATACTTTGTTTGTCCACAAGGACATTGAACCAGTAGTATCTGGCTGCAGACTTGCACATGCAAGCAGAGATGTGCAGTCTCAGAATAGCACACTCAATAAAGCTAGTGACATCACTATGAGGGGTAGGGTTATGGGCGGGGTAAAATGTACACATAAAAGCATGCATGAACAGGACCATTGTTTAAGAGACGAAAAACAAACTATACAAACATCAAATTACTGTAGACAAGAAGCCATCATGGAAAAACAACAAACTACTGAAGACAACAAAAACAATAGATGCCCACATCAGCAAAAAGACATTTAGTTAGAGCTGCTACGGTATACAGTTCATTAATATTTCAAATCTGAATTCAAACATATGCTATCTTATTCCTAAATGACAGCAATGTGCATGTCTATTAAAACCTTGGACATGTGTGAGCACAACGGTACATTCAGATTTGCATTTGACCTAGATAGACGTGGCTATGAACACTTCAGATGTTTTTCTTTCACATGCATTTACATTACCACAGGAGTACTAAGTGCAGTTTACATATAAACTATACATGATGATACAGTAGACCAAATTACATTTTCAATGAAATATAAAGCTTCAAATGATGTTTAGGAAGTTTAGGCTGAAAAAAATGCAATCACGAGATTTATTAAGATAAGTAGATTTAAATATGATAGAGGAAAAAGTGAGAAATATAGCATTATTAGTCTTCACACTAGGGATGCACTGAATTTCTGGCTGCTGAAAATTATCTGCCAAAAATGGCTTTTTCAGTTTTCAGCTAAAAGAGAAAAACTGACAAAAAATATGAGCCAAAAAAGGATATGCTGCACCGCACTTCCCAGCAGTGTTCAGTGCGCTGGATTGCTCCTCCTCTAGCCCTACTAACTGCGATATGAAGAGGCTCTTACACTGAAAGTGGAATGCACCGCACTGTGAAACCTATTCATTTCAATGGCTTGCAATGCACACAACAGTAACAAAGCAGCAGAACACACCGTTGACTAGCTTAAAGTTCAAAATAGCAACATTCCACTCTATGTATATTCCACTTATCTACCCATATATTTATGTATGCATTCAATAGGCATGCTCGCCGGAAAAGTAAAGTCCACACAAATAACATGTTGATAGTAGCTGGGCGATATTGCAAAAAAAAATGATCATGATACCATGTTTTATATTATCCGATATCGATAATTATTAAATATTTTAACTATCCATTTAGGAATATAGGATTTTTTTTTTATTAAAAAATTATTTATTTTAATTTACCAACAATACTAAGGCAATTACAGTAGTTTTAATAGTCAAAAACAAAAATATTTAAACAAAATATCTTATCTCTTTATAATAAAATAAACATAAGTGTTAAAGAGACTCTTAAACCTGATAAATTAAATGTTACAAAGTGTGTGCAATGGTAAAGCGTAAAAACTGAACAATCAAAGCAAACTATAAGGTAGATCAACGTCTGTAAGGTGTGAATAATAATGATGCAGTAAACCTTAAACTCTGTAAACAAAACAAATTATGATAAATAAAATCTGAGCTTTCAAGTAAAGGAACTAACCATAATTATTCAAATACGTATTGCAACATTACAAATTGAGAAGCTGATTGACTACATTACCCCTGTGCTAAAAAATCCTTCAGATGGGGATGTTTAGATGGGATGCACAAGAAAAGAAACCAAAAAGCCACTCTGGCGAAATCCTTTTTTATTTACAATCTCCTCACTGCTGCTTTGTGCTCATGCTCCCCTGGCATCTCTCGAAACTAGGCGCCCATCAACCGATTTCTCAGAGGATGACAAACAGACAAATCATTGCTGCAGCTCCGATACAAGTTTATGGAGATAAGTAAAAACCGCTGCACTGTTTTTCTAAGGTAATTAGTCTGCCGTTACTACTGAAATGTGTATATTCCATACAAAGTGTAAAGCAGATTGGTTAGTTCTACTTATGAATTGCGGTGCTCTCGCGGCATTCAGCAAAAGTTTAGATGCTTTTCAAACTAGGTGCGGCTGAAAAATGTACACGTCTCATGTGTGCGCCGCTTGCACACCATGTGTGTGACGCTTGCATACGCATGTCATGCACCCTAATCTATTTGACATTGCTTCCAAAGTGCACATTCAGCAGCCACATTTGAATAAAACTATAGCGTTTCATATCGAAACTTTTTTTTTTTTTTAAATCGATATTGACAATAGTGTTCGCCCAGCCCTAGTTGACAGGACATTTGTGTATTAGTGCTACTGTGCTGTCACGGCAATGCTGGTACAATAACTGTATGTCATGATAGGTCACCTCTTTTGGTGCTTTACATTCATGAAAAAAAATGTATGTGCTGGAACGATCATAAATATATGCTTTCTAATATTTATTTAGAACTTCTAAATTAACTAATGCATTTAGCGATTTATTCAACAGTTTTACTATGTGAATGGGGGAAGTCGTCCAGGTACAAAACTTCTTATTAACAAAGCAAAGAATTTGAATAAAATTGTCATAAAAATTTACTTTGAGTTTCTTAGTTTGGCAAGTCATAAACATCTATGGTGGAGATAGGAGAATAGAGCTAAATGGAATATAACATTTGATTTGTTTTTCACAAATCATCTATATTGTTTCTCTTCCCATTAATGTCATGTATATTCATGGATGTACAGTATAAATAATCATTTGATCCTCATTGTATGCATTTTGCTCAGTTAAAACAGCATTTATTGCATCATTTATCAACATAGCATGATAAATGATTACAATAGAGCAAGTAATGTTCATACAGCTGTCATCAAATGAGATGCTACTGTATGCTACACAAATATCTTTAATACATCAGCCTTTAATATGATTTCCCAGTCAAATTGGCATGAATGAACCTTGTGTCCTAAATTATCCCATTCTTGCTGACAACAAAGCACTTCAACACAAAAAACGAATAAATAAATATAAATTTCCATAATGTTATTCCTTGGGGCCATTATTTTTATACAGTAGTTGTGTAAAGGTTATATGCGTAAGTTATAGGTGTGTTTTTTGGTTTGTTGTGACAGCAACTGTAAATATGGTCACTTTAAGTATGGAAGGGATGTAGTGTAGTGTTTTTAGGATTGCAAAAAGCTGAGCATAATTGAATGTACCAAAATCCTGGGACACAGCAATCATGTCGTTTCAAAAATAAAAAATAAACGGCAACATTCAAGATATCTACTAGATGCATATGTAGCAGCAATCATAAAATAGCCCAGACAGAACTCGCTCCATCTTTGCCATGTGTAGGAAAATCAAGCAGTCAAAATGATTATCATCATTATCATCATCTGTCTAAGCTCAGTATGTGCGAGTCTGTCTGACGCTGATGTGGCCTCTGTAGTCACTGCACTTTCCTCATTAGTTCCTGGACCACTTACAGACCCTTAATGATCTGCTGGAAACAGTATGACGGGATCGCTAGTCCACATTATGAGTCAGACCAGAGATAATGATTACTGCTGCTTCTAGCTTTGTAGTGAAAGATCAGACCTACTCATAAAGGTTGTTGTGAGTATCACTTTTACTATTAATATGCAAGCTACCTACTAATTATCCTAAGCATCGTCCAGAAACCATATGCTTGTGAATAAGAAGTGCACTTACAACTGATTTTAATGTGCACTTGTAGTATATTTAGTTTATTAATTTGCAGATAATGAATTATGAATGAATAAATCATTTAAAGGTCCCATTAAATTTAAATAATGTTTTTTAGATGTTAGTATCAGTATGGTTAGTTTTTAAGGATATCTATAAGCAGTGTTGGGGAAAGTTACAAATAAGTAATTCATTAATTCATTTATTCATTTTCTTTTTTGCTTAGTCCCTTTATTAATCAGGGGTCACCACAGTGGAATGAACTGGCAACTTATCCAGCATATGTTTTACGCAGCAAATGCCCTTCCAGCCGCAACCCAACATTGGGAACTTTTGAAAGTAATGCATTACAATTTTGAGTTGCTCCCCAAAAAAATATTTAGTTGCATTACTTAGTTACTTATAATGTGTTACGTTATTTTTGAGTCATCTTTGCGTTACTTTTTATTACCTGGCTAAGGCTTGATCTTGAACGTTGTTGGTTTTTTTTCCTTTTTAATAGAGGAGCTCTGCAATTAACAATATATATAGTTGAAGTCAGAATTATTACACCCCCTTTGAATTTTTTTTCTTTTTGTAATATTTCCCAAATTATGTTTAACTGATCAAGGAAATTTTCAAGGAAATTTTCACAGTATGTCTGATAATATTTTTTCTTCGGGAGAAAGTCTTATTTGTTTTATTTCGGCTAATAAAAGCAGTTTTTAATTTTTTTAACACCATTTTAAGGTCAAAATTATTAGCCCCTTTAAGCTAAATTGTTTTTCGATAATCTACAGAACAAACCATTGTTATACAATAACTGGCCTAATTACCCTAACCTGCCTAGTTAACCTAATTAAGCCTTTAAATGTCACTTTAAGCTGTATAGAAGTGTCTTGAAAAATAAACTAGTAAAATATTATTTACTATCATCATGGCAAAGATAAAATAAATCAATTATTAGAAATGAGTTCTTAAAACTATTATGTTTAAAAAATTGTTGTATTTAGATATATATATATATATATATATAAGGACTTTTAATTTGTCTGTAACCTGGGTCAAACGCTTCCGCTGAACAATATGCCATTACAAAATCGGCACGTTTAAGGTCTGTTTACTTAAAAAAACAGCAATCACCACTGGCTGAGTGATATCCGATATGAAGTGGGTCTCAGATTGCACAAGAAGCACTGCATGAAATAAATTTTTCCCCCCGCTATGCCTTTAAAATATGTTTGGGGGGGGGGGGGGGGTGCATGGGATGTGTGCGACGTATCTGAAGAGCGGGGAGGGATGCGGGACGCATTTGAAGACCGGGTGGGAGATGCGCGTTTTCCGGGAGATTATCATTTGTATGCGGGCATCCGAGAGTCTCTATGCATTTGCGGGAGACCATCGGAACTTTCGAGAGACTTGGGATCTGCAGCTGTATATATTTTAGCTGCTGTGACTCAAGCGCAGAACAGAAATTACATTTTGTTGTGTAAATAAGATATCACATAAGGCTATTTAGCTTGTTTATTAAAAAAAGTTGTGATCTGGCGCTATATAGATAATACAATTAATGTGACTTCAAGGGTACAGTTAGGAGGGCGGGGCGCCCCCCTTATATAATGGTAGGGGAAACACTGCAGTATATTCAATGGAGCTTCTGCGCTTGCCTGCTAATCCTGATGGCCTCGAGCGAGTAAATGCCATTTCATCTCGTTTTACACTTGAGTAACTAAATGAACGCTGAAGTCTATTTAACTGATTATATTTTAAATACATTACAACATAGATGCTGTAAAAGGAACTGTATAAAATGGAAAAAAAGTCATATAAACCGTTCACCGGAAGTTTATCAGTATGGGAAGAAACACTAGCTCTGCATATACCCTATTGCACACATTTTTAAAAAAAAAGTGCAGTTATATTCAAGTCATATTCAAAATTATAATTTAAAATGCATTTTTTTTTTTAATAATTGTTTCAAATCTTTTGTTGTGCTACAAACTAAATTAATATTGAATATTGAAATTAATTATACAATTTTTTATTTAATTTATTATTAATTATAATAGTTAATTAATTGCAATTATTTACTAAATTGCAACTTTATCACTACAAGTGTATAATAATTTAAACACGACATGGATATTTCCGCACAAATCGTATTTATTGTATATTGTAAACATCATTTATAAATGTCAGTATATTTAGCAGAATTATTTAACCATGTTTTAAAGGAAACGTAATTATATTATTATGTATAAAGTTGTACTTAACTCTTACCTTTTTTGAAATACTTGCATTTAATGTAAATTTAAATCTATCTAAATTTTACATTCATTTAAGTGTAATATTTTTGTACAAAGCAATATTTGTTTTGTTTTTTAATTGTACAAACATAAAATAGTACATTAAAAGCTGCAAAATAACACAGCTGAACAATAATAAACGACTGATGAAAAATCCATCACACTACCCTATTAAAATAGCACAGCTTAGAACAGGACGTCACCATAATCACTTCAAAAGATGTAAACATTTAGTTTTCTACAACATCTATAACCATTATTTCGACACCAAGACATATCAAAAGAGCTGTCACTGTACAATGAATGTTGCTTTGAATCCAAAATGATACACAGTATGCAATTTTTGCCACTAGAGGGTTCATATTCACAACAAACATAGCTATAGTTTAAGGAAAAGATGTTCATGGATGAGCTAAAGTATTCAAAACTTATTATCATGGTTGCATGCAGCTCAAAAGCAGCTGAGCTTTTATTATGACACAACTGACTGCTTCCGGTTCCTCCTGTTGTGAAAATGTAAAGAAATGCTGTTTTGTCATACTAAATGGTTTTAAGGTTCTGATATAATGCTGTTGTGTGCTGTCTAATAATACAAGTAACATATTTTTGGTGTTCACTGTTTTCTATATAACCAAACGGGAAATCAAGGGTGTGTGACACAAGACAATTAAAATTGGCAATTTCTACAAATTTGAGCATTCCTCAAAACATTTGCGAAACTATGAGTAAATAAGTCAGCAAAATATATACTGTAAAACTGTTCTAGTGGTTTTTGGATATTGCAATGAAAAAACTGACATATCATGCCTTTAACAACTTTAATGTCATCAATAGGACAGATATAGCAAGTGACTTCTGTAAACAAGACTGTAAAACAAACAAAGGCTACCAAATAGTTTTTTTCAAAGTAGCATACAGTAATTCTCCCTAGCAACACCATCACCAAGATTTACTTTTTGTGCTCCTACTGTTTAAAGCAACATTGACAGAACCTGTCAAGATAGCCTGAAGAGAAATTAAACATTTCTGTTGGGGCAATATAAAGCGTCCCATATGTGCCTTTGTTAATCATTGGGTTTCATTCGAAAGGGCTCATCCCTATGCCCTAATCCCTTCGGAGGGCCACTCTGGAGGGATTAGAGCATAAGGATGAGCCCTTTCAAAGTGAACCCACCAAGCAACCTCCCTACTCCAAGGATCATGGCCCAGACTGTCTATCAATTGTATCATTCAAAATGCTTCACTCCAAAGGGCCATTCAAAGTGGCCAGTTTTGAGCACTTCAGTTTGGAACGACACTCCAATATGGCAGCCATTATTGTTTTCACTCTGAAGTGCACTTCGAAGGGTGATACATCCCACTGATAGTCAACTATGACGCACTTTACAAAATAAAGCAATCAATTCTTTCCTTCCATTGTCATTTACAAATCAGCACAACAGCCTACATCTAACCAATCATGCAGAAATGTATCTGAAAGCATGTCTGAATTTGACATAAAATGCCCATAAAAGCAATTTTCTTTTTCCTTTTATACAAAAAAACTTTCAATCACAGATTTATAACAAAGCATTTCCAAGCACCTTTGAGACAAACTGCACTAGCAACTTAAAAACCAGGCCAGGGAAAGTGCAATAGTGTAGTTTACTAACCTGTCTGTGGGGATCCCTGAACCGTTTCTGAGAGGGTCCTGGTTTGCTCCAGCTGGGCCTCTCCTTACTTTGGCTTGTGGCCCTGACCTGGAGCCCTCAGGACCACTGTAGAACCATGCTCCAGACTTGGTGAGGATTTCTTGTTGTTTTCGGCACAGGTTGCATACCCACATTACCTACACAACAGATGACAAATTTAGTGAAACACATGAAATACAAATTCATAAAACACATGCAGCAATAACAATACAAAATAAAACCCAAGATGTTTAGCATTTATGGAACTTCGGTCATTTTTGTATAAAACAGATGCACACCAAGGGCACTATCAAACACCTGGAGCAATAAGGCGCAAGACGTGTTTGGCATGATTTGTTGCAATTTTCAAACCAGCGCAACAGTAATTTTCACATTTTGTGCCACATTATTTAAATAGCAAATTCAGTCGTGCTGCTTTATGGACTCATGGGTGTGCTGGTCTAAAAAGGAGGTGTGTTAAGGAGCATTGTTGGCACTTGCTATTTTGAGGAACTGAAATAGACTGAATTGACCAACTAAAAGCTGGTCTAAAGTCAGCGCAAATAGCATTAGTTATGCACCTATGTGAGTCCAAAACGATTATGCATTGCTTAATACACACAGGATGTACAGCAATACACAAATATCGTTACATATGAAAAAACTTAAGGATTAAAATTTTACAAAAAACAATATTACATAAATTACATAATACATAAATATAAAAATAACTGCCTCCACTTCGGGGGAGGGCTTTTTCAATTTATTCATGACAATTTGCATTAGTATAATGATATTACTGTAGTAGTAGTAGTAGTAGTAGTAATAGTATTTATTATATGCATATTTATATTTGTTTAGTTTTTTGACCACAATTCGATATTATTGTTCATTTATTAATTTGCTGGAAATTAGAAATTAATTTAAAAATAGTTTTTTGAAACGGGCAGCACAGTGGTGCAGTGGGTAGCACAATCGCCTCACAGCAAGAATGTCGCTAGTTCGAGCCCCGTCTGGGTCATTTGGCGTTTCTGTGTGGAGTTTGCATGTTCTCCCCGTGTTTGCGTGGGTTTCCTCCAGGTGCTCCAGTTTCTCCCACAGTCCAAAAACATGCGTCATAGGTGAATTGGGTGAGCTAAATTGTCCATAGCGTATGTGTGTGAATGAGTGTGTATGGATGTTTCCCATTGATGTGTTGCAGCTGGAAGGGCATCCGCTACATAAAACATATGCTGGATAAGTTGGCGGTTCATTCTGCTGTGTTAACCCCAGATTATTAAAGGGACTAAGCCGAAAAGAAAATGAATGAATTAATAGTTTTGAAACAAATTGTTGCACTTAACAAACAAAATTCTATATGTAGGCTAATGGATGTCTTCAGTGGAGTAAGTTTCCACCGTTTCCTTATCCACAAAATTAAAGGAGTAAAGAGAAAAAAGTAAAGAGAAAGTAAAGAGGCCAAATGGAGGAGTCTCGTTCTTTATCCTCGCGCAAATGGTCTGTTTAATTGTTTTCTTGCTAGTGAAGCATTCAGTTTTTCTACTTACAAAGTCCATTATTTAAATAGCAAATGCACCATGACGCGACGCAACTGACTCTTAAAGGGAATGGGAGATGAGACTCTGATTGGTTTAATGCATGTTATGCTTAAAACATGCCCATAACTCATTAAGAGAATAAGCACAACCCTGTGCACAACCATGTTTGCGCCATGCGCTTTAGACTTTGTGCCTAGATCGTTAAAATAGAGTCCCTAGTGACTGTGAGAAGACCCTGGCTACAAATGACACCATCTATCAATCTATATTTGTGTAGTCAAGAAAATGGTGAGCAGATAATTGCAGTTATTAGAGTACTATATTTTCTACTACTCTGTTAAAAAAGCATATACATTCATTTAAAACTGATTGTATGCTATGTTGTCTTGTGGTATGCTGGAGACTATCCTAAGAAAATAATAATAATAATAATAATAATAATAATAATAATAATAATAATATGGAATAACATTTATTTATATATACCTGTGTAAAAAATAAAGTGAGATTAACTGTAATGAATGAGCACTTGTATTTTCAAACTACGACTTAAACATTATGAACCTTAAAAATCAAAGTGATTATCATAGATTTCATACCATTTCATATCAAGTAAAGTTTTTAAACCACAAATGGTTTGTGATGGGTTTGCATGCTTGTTCTATTTGCTGAATTAAGTGTGCTAAATTAAGTGTGAAAAAGTGAAGCCAAAATATTTGAATCAACCTCTAGTGACTGGCTGCAGTATAGGTCATAAACCCCACCTTCTCTAGTTGAACAATTAAGACATGAGACAAAATAAACTTGAAATTACACTTAAAATAATTTTTCCCAAAGATGGTTTGCATCATTTTTGGTTATGCAAGTTTTTTCTTTTTTTTTTTATAAAATTGCTCTTAGTTAGCTATTTAACACCGTAACAACTGGGTGTGGTTATGGTTACACACTTGCAGTTTGGGTCTGTAGTATACTGGGCAAATTTTATACTACAGACTTGGGCTACAAATTACACAACTGACACAAGATGACATCAGGCAAACCTAGGACATTTTGGTTTCACTTTTTTTTTCATTGGAAGGAAGTGGATGTGTCATTATCAATCTTTTTTTATACCATCTAGCACAAGAATAGCTGTTGTGGCGTATGTGGTACAAAATGTGTCAGATTTAAATGTTATTATTTGGTAAATGTTTGTGAAATTGTGATTGTAAGTTCTAAAACTTACATCTATAACCTGTACACTCATACATACTGAAGTCACACTGTCACTCACACACACTTGCACCACACACTCATACATGCACTCATTTAAACATTGTACGAGACAGCGAGAGGGAGTAAATCAATGACTACCATTAGAGCTGCTGCTAGAGGAGAGTGGTCACCTGCCTTTGCTGAGTCACCAAAGAGACATACGAGAGAGGGAGAGATACAGAGAGATAGAGAGACTGCCAGAGAGAGAGAGTGTGTGTGTGTGTGAGAGAGAGAGAGAGAGAGAGAGAGAGAGAGAGAGAGAGAGAGAGAGAGAGAGAGAGAGAGAGAGAGAGAGAGAGAGAGAGAGAATACAGTCCAAGAAAGAAAGAGTTTGTGAGAGAGAGTTCAAGAAAGAGAGGTGGTGTGTAAGTGTGTGAGTGATAGAAAGGAAAAAGAAAGAAAATGAGTTTGTGTGAATGGAATGGGCCCAGAAAATAGAACAACAGGGCCATTAGTGACAGCCAAGTAATAAGGAAATATTGCCCAAAATGCTTTCAAATGGACTGTGGACATTAAAGTGCTCAATGCAAATGTTGCTACATGACAAATGCATTACCGCAGAGGCTAAACAATTTTCTGCATTTAGAAAAACAAAAAGAAAACAGAAACATAACTCGTAGTGTAAAGCACTGTGAGCAACATAATACAATAAAAAAACAATAAAAAAATATTAATAATAATAAAAAATAGTGACATGAGGAAATAATATTTTGAAGTTTTCCTTTGTATAATTAGCACTTCCTGTGTGTACTGCCTCTTCGTGTTGATTTACTGAATGTCTCCTCAAATGTAAGTTGCTTTAGAGAAAAGTGTCTGCCAAATGACTAAATGTAAAGTTTTTTTAACCATACTTACTAACTTACTCCCAGGGCAGTTTATATCAAAGTTGATATATAGCCGCACCATGTTGGTGTTTCACAACATCTAAGTTTTACGAGGTGGGTCATTAGCCCAACGCTCAAACCACAACCTGACCTGGACATACACACATACACTATGGACAATTTAGCTTGCCCAATTCACCTACAGCATGTCTTTGGACTTGTTGGGGAAACTGGAGCACACGCAAACGGTGAACGGGGAGAACATGCAAACTCTACACAAAAATGCCAAATGATTCAGTCGGGGCTCGAACTAACGACCTTCTTGAGGCGACAGCACTTCCAACTGTGCCACCATGCCACCCTTTTAACCATACATATTCAAGTAAAAGTAGTTTTTTCAGTGCTTTATGGGAGTTCAGAGCTCACATTATTATTAGTGACACTGTTATTCTGTTATTGGTGGATATTTCTCTGAAGGATCATGGGTAGTCTAGTTTTTTACAAGGAATTACAATGCTAAAAAAAATTACTCTGTAAAAAAAAAAAAAATTATTGTTGTTTGTTTGTTTGTTTGTTTGTTTGTTTGTTTAGGAGCGGCATGGTGGTTCAGTGGTTAGCACTGTCACCTCACAGCAAGAAGGTCGCTGGTTCGAGTTCCAGCTGGGCCAGTTGGCATTTCTGTGTGGTTGCATGTTCTCCCAGTGTTGCCGTGCTTTTATTCCGGGTGCTCCGGTGTCCCCCACAGTCCAAAGACATGCAGTATAGATGAATTGGATGAACTAAATTGGCAGTATTATATGAGTGTGTATGTGTGTGTGAATGCAGAGTGTACGGGTGTTTCTCAGTACTGGGTTGTGGCTGGAAGGGCATCCGCCGAGCAAAACATGCTGGAATAGTTGACGGATCATTCTGCTGTGGCGACTCCTGAATAATAAAGAGACTAAGCTCAAGGAAAATGAATGAATGTTTTGTTTAGATGTCTTTGGCCTATGTTGCTTTCAAATTTCAGTCAAACCACCCTACAATTTGTTTGAAAGTGAACTTTCTTCAAACTCTGCTTGTTTGGTGTACACCAAGGTTCAGATGTCAGTATTCACATTTATTCAAATAAGCTGCACTAACAGAACAATCGCAGAGTATTTGCTGAGTAATTGTAATCAAACCAAACCTGCTAAGTCTGAACACACATGCAATGTTTGGTGGTTCATAAACTTAAAAAAAAGACAAGATAAGACCATGTTGGATTCCTTTTTTGTAACATTGATACAGGCTTAAAAATGCTATAATGTAATTCCCTTATAGAGAAAATGTATATTATTTTTGTTTTTTGAAATGAAGAAAAATAATAGAGCAATCATACAAGAGTTTGTTTTAATCAAACTAATTATGTCAGATGTAAACACACTTTTAAAGACAGACAAAGTCAAAGAGTAAGATAAAACAATGTAAAATAACCCTGATCACTTAAATAAAAGTAAATATCATTGATAAAAACCTCAGAGTTCAAGGTAGACTTTTGATAGGCATATAAATTAAATTATTCAATGGAGAAAGTGGAAAGGGTTTATAAAATGAAAAAAGAAACTATAGCCATGCATGATATAACACTATTTGGAGTTAGTTGGCACAATGGAAACCTACTTACACAACTTGTTCTTCTGAATTCAGGCATTTTATAAAAAGGTAGAAATGGGTCTACATAATAAAAGATAGCAAAACATTTTTGCCCAATGCTGTATCTAATAAACTGTATACAATTGTAAACACATGACCTGGCATTTTTGTTAACTCTTGGGGGACAGTTCTTACAAGTACATCCATCTTAATTACATAGTTCACACAAGTCTGAATGTTTGCTGTGTATGTTTAGGCTACTCCACAACATAAAATTATGCCAAACTATTTGATGAAAGAAGAAAGTTTAAGACCGTTTTGAAATGCTACATAGATAAAACAAATGAATAGGATTTTGACTCAAAAAAAGAGAGAGAGATCTGAGATCAAGCCCTTGTGACGACTTGTGGCAACTATTCACCGTCTCACCTGCACAGTTTCGAAGTAGCCTATCGAAAACATTTAGCTTCGTTTTAAAAACACAATAGATTCGTTTCCTACCCATGTCGACGATGCGAGTCATTTTGTGTCCGTCTAGAGACGCGAAGTACGGCGGTGATGAATGTTATTATAGCGTGTTTAAATGACAGGCTTCGGAGCACCGCTGCATCTGCTGCCTCTGTCACATGGATTCTAAGAACGAACTGTCAGTTCTGCGCATGCCTGCCAGCGGAACCGATCGCCGTTTAAGAGGCTGAATGCGCGATGAAGCCGAAGAACTCACTGCTCTTCGCTTAAGTCTACATTATTTACGGATCCTACCGCTATCAAGCCACTAAGCCGGAATTCAGTTCATTACGAATGCATGCCACCTTAAACCGCCCGAAAAAACACAGGTAATAACAGACACGAAGCTGTAGCCAAACACTGTAAATACTAAAAAGAGGAATGTGCTCAAACTATGAGTGAACGAACGTCCTCGGGGTAATTAATCTCACTCAAATGCTGTAATGAAGTTCACCTAACATGACCTCACAGTGTGTGAATGAGATATAAGTGGACTTAACGATTTGGAGAAGAGGGGAAAAAATCTAATGAATGTCTGTAGCATGAAGAAGACGTTAAGACAGGCACCTATTAGATTAGATTCTTTCTCTTCTACTATTTTACAGTGCAAATGAATCAGTCTTTATGTAATATTTGTTTTTATGTGGAGAGGATTAGCTTAAATTGTGGAAGATAAAAAATTGTAGACTATTACTTCTAAATGCCTACATATTTCAATCTGCCATAAAATAAAAGCACGGTGGAAAGAGAGATTGTCAAACAACTGATTTTGGTAACACTTTAGAACAGGGGTGCTCAACCCTGTTTTTGGAGATCTATCTTCCTACAGAATTCAGCTCCAACGCTGATCAAACACACCTTAACCAATTAATTATGACCCGAACAGCACTAGATAATTACAGGCAGGTGTGTTTGATATGGGTTGCAACTGAAATCTGCAGGAAGATAGATCTCCAGGAACAGGGTGAGCACCCCTGCTTTAGAATAATGGTCCATTAGTTGATGTATTTAATAACATTAACTAAGTATTGATAATATTGTAAAGAATTTATTAATCAAAGTGCAACCTTTATTAATACATTATTAAAATTATTAACCAATCAATGTATGTAATAATAATAATAATTATTATTATTATTATTATTATTATTATTATTATTATTATTATTAATATTATTATTATTATTATTATTTATGAATTACCAAACTGGAACTTCCAATAACACACTGTCTGGTAATCGCTGCAGTAATTTGAGTCCAGTCTTTAAGGGTGTGCACACATCACTTGGCAGGTTGGGTAACGTAAACTCTGCAACTGCTTTGTTAATCCTGCTATCTGAAACATTATGCATATATTAATTGCATAACAGGACTGTTGAAAAGATTCATGTTGGTCAGTTTCCAAATTTCTGAAACAGTTTGACTAAAATTTAAACACAGCATGGGCTACCGTAGAGATAATGTAGACATGAAACAGTACATTCCTGATTTTTTTTCCTCATGATGATACTCTGTATATTTGGTGCAGTCATTGGAAATGTGTCTGCTTGTGACATTTTGTTTTTATTTATAAGCTTCACAAGTTTTTAGTTTATACAAATGCCAGTACATGTATGCACAGCAAGTGCACATGGTTTTGGATGGTCTGTAAATTTACTAACAAAACGCATCATAAAACATTTTCACCTAATCTTTTATTCATTTATTTTCCTATCTTAGTTTTGGTCTTAAAAGGTACAGTCTGAATGCTAGTGGACAAGGACTAAATATATAATATTGTCTTTTGATATGACCCAAATGACTCAAGACAATCAAATTTCAAGTGTAAACCCGTAAAGTAGTTGCATGTGACTGCATCCACTTTTAAGTGCCATAGCAAGTAATTTTAACAATCAGTCATTTAACATTGTTTATCTAACATTTTTAAATGTAATAATTATTGCACCATACAGATAAAAAAATAAGCAAAGAGAAAGGAAATTATACTTATTTATATTAACATCAAAAGTGCATTAAACATTTCCCAAACCTGAATATCTTGTAAAAACCTGAATTCTTGTATGTATATATGTATATGTATATATATATATATATATATATATATATATATACGAATTTCTTTAAAAGGTGTTTCCTCCCAAATTCAGAATCTTTCTTGTATTTTTTACTTGACATTTACATTGTCATTCTTTATTATAAATATTCAAAAACCTTTAACAGAAATGTTTAAAACAGGAAATAGAATTTAAAGAGATTCAATAGATCATGACAAACATATTGCATTTCTGATTTTTTTTTTTTTACTTGGCTGTCTCTAATGACCCTTTTAAATTTTAAAAATCAAATACTCTCACTGAGTCCTTAATTTTAGGAAATAACATCACATAATCTATATTGCATGTTATAATTTACTACAGTTATAAATACTGTCTGTTACACTTGGATGTCCATTACAATATTAGAATGTTAACCATTAAATGTCATTAAGAGTAGAATTTGATTTACATTGACTTTAAAGCATGCATTTATAAATCTGGCTAAAAGTAGAGCAATTAAATTATTTAATATAATGTACACTTACCCCCGGTTTCACAAACAAGGTTTAAGGCTAGTCAAGATTAAATTGCATGTTTGAGCTGTCTCAACTCAAAATAACTTGCAGTGAGATGTCTTAAAACACATCAGTGTCATTTTTTACCTCCAGGTGTTCACCAGTAATATATTTTTCTAAGGCCATTTTTATAAATGTGGCTTAAATAGCCTAAATTAACTAAGGCCTAGTCTTGGCTTTATCTAAGCCCTGTTTATGAAACTGGGCCTTAATTAAATTGTCCTGTGTATTTTTTATATAGAATCATGTGTGTATATTTATAATATGACATAACTCATTTTATTAGCAAAACTATTTTGCACTAATCTTAAGGTACCTTAACTGACTAAACGATGTACAGCCAGTAATGCAATTGTTATCTTTAAGAGCTATTTTCAACAAAAAGATTATTAAATGGTAAAGTTGGTATAAATGATAATATTTAGGTCATGTCTACATAACTGTAATTTTTTGTTGTTTTTTAGTAAAAGTCAATGTATGGTTAGTTACTGTTATTATGGTCAGTTGGATTTTTTCCCCTTATCCTTTCACATAAAGTGTTGTGGGTGTTTAAGGGTGTGGAGCAAGAACTCCATGACATCACTGTCCCAGCGCTGAAAAAGAATCTGGTCATCTAGCACTGCAAGGGCAACTCAATCCATGGCCTCACTAACATGTGGAGCCATTGACACTGACATCAGACACAGCAGCGCTGGTGTCCATGACAGACAGTGAGACCGCACAGCACCATGGGAACTAAAATTAGCTTCTGAAATCCAAATTTAGCACAATTCATCAATTTCATCACAATAATATCCATACTGGACTATAGTTAAAGTAAATCAAACAGTGCCTCATGCTTCAGGTAAGCTTAGGTTTACACTGAAAAAAATGTATTCATTGGATTTACTAAAGTATTTTAAGATACTTGGTTGCAAACAATTTATATGGGCTGAAGTAAACAAATTAAGTTGAACATAACCAAATTTAATTTGTTTGTTTAGCCCACATAAATTTTTTGTATGTACTTTTAAATAATTTAGTAAATCCAATTAATCGTTTTTTTTTGCGTAAGTGTAGCTGGTTAACTGTATACTGTACATCTGGTTAAAAGTGCCTCTGTTATGCATGCTTAAAGGTTTCTTTTGGAAGTCTTCTATAACAGGTATGCATTCATCCAATATAAAAGAAGATAATACTACAAACAGATTATTTTTCTTATATACTGCATCATCAGCTCTCTTCACAGTGTCTGGTTTATGGATCCATTCTTTCTAAGCCCCTCCTTTCTGAGAGCCCTCTCTGCTCTAATTGGTCAAGTGGCCCAGCTTGTTGTAATTGGCCTACAGTTTACAGTTGTATAAGTATTTCAGCCCCAGAGACTTCTTCACAGTATCTGTATATGCAGTGAAATAAACAATGGTGTGTCTTTTACCCAAGACCTAAAATGAACGAAAGTCAGTATGTAAATGTCTGCTTTTAGATTAGAAATCATCTCGACCTCGACAACAAAAAACAAACTAATTCAGACCTCAGCTACAATTACAGTGTTTGAGTGCCATAGTAGTCACTGTTTGCGGACAGCATAAACCATTATAGCTTTGTGCAGGGACTAAGAATGTAATTACAACTAATTTCAGGCCATTCACAATCAGATCTTTCTTTTGGAAGACATTACATCCATTTATCGTGCATCATAATAATTAAAACTGATTGCAAGCGTCTTACATTCACAAACAGCTACATTACACCATGTAGAAAAAAAATATCCAAAAGAGCCCTTTAAGAAGTTATGGGTCAAAAAAACATGCACACTTCATTTACTGTAATTCAGACTTTTGCCACCACCACCAAGAACTCAAGCTGAGCCGTGCTAACAACATACAGGAGCAGTTTATCGCAGTGTTATCTCATCAGAAACATGTAAAGATCTTCCTACTGCTGCTCCCTCGCTAAACACTATGCATTATGCACACCATTCATCTTTCATGAGCTGTGAATAGTGAATTAGTCACTGATTAACAATTGACCATCAGTAAAGTAATTTTCCACATTCTTTGACTCCTCAGAGGGCACAATACACAGACGGCAGACAAATTAGGATGTAAATAATCTCTGTACACCGAAAGCAACTGTCTGGGTAAAGCAGGGGAGGTCATTTGTGCATCTATACAAGCGAACAAAGTTCAGGAGCTATTATCACAACAGGGGCATCATTGAATAAAGCTGTGCTTGTTTCTAGAAGATCACTTGGAATTATGCCAGAGTCGTGATATAATGGATAGCTTTCCAATATTCAGTCACTAACTTTAGTGTCAAGATCACACCTGTTATTTTTTTTTAAATAAACATTTATATTTTTTAATTATATATATAGTATATTATAAATATACTGTATAAATTGTCTTAAACGAAGTTTCATTTTCTTTCAGTCTAATGGGAAACAAATATTGCCAGTGCTGTGTGATAATTAAATGTATTATTTTTGGATACATCCGATTATCTTTGTAATTAGCTTTTTTTTTACAGTTTTAATGATCCATGATAAAGGCTCTTTTGAGAATTTAAAAACATTTTTAAAACACAGAGAGAAAATAAACACTGAGAAAATGCAGAGCTGCTGAACATTTTGTCCACCCTGCTGTAAATTTATGCAAGCAGCTGATGTGATGGTGTGATGAAACGTGTGAAGGATAAAGAAAGAAAAAGAAAAGCACAGAGGGGAACAGAGGGAAATGTTAAGTATCTAATATTAATATTAATTCATGTGTTCAACGTTAAACTCCAAAGGTTCACTGACTGCACTTATTGGCAGTTTTCATTAAGAACTTTTAACATCCGTGGAACCTTTTCATAACACAAAAGATTCGTTATAGTGGACAAGTGTTCTTTTTATTATCAGAAGTCTCCCTACAGATGGTAAAAATGGCTCTTTGTTGGTTTTTCTGTGACATGACTCTAAAAATCCCCTTTTGGTAGTTTTATTTTTATTAAATATGCTTTACGACTAAACAAAAAATTAAATAAAAGTACTGGAATAGAAATATGTGAAGTACAGATTAAGAGCTAAATCATTGCATGAAATACAATGTGATACATTGCCCACTAGTGGAAACAACATGAAGCAGGCTGTGCCTGTATTTGGAAATCTTTAAAATAAATAAATAAATAAAACTTCTTTCTAATTTCTATAAAAAAAAATGTGTGTTCTTTAAACTTCATGATCCTTTAGAAATCATGATATGCATTCATTTATTCATTCATTTTCCTTCAGCTAGTCCCTTTATTCATCAGGGGTCGCCAATTTACACTTATTCATACACTTTGGCTAATTTAGCTTACCCAATTCACCTATACCGCATGTGTTTGGACTTGTGGGGGAAACTGGAACACCTGGAGGAAACCCACACAACCACGGGGAGAACATGCAAACTCCACACAGAAATGCCAACTGACCCAGCTGGGGCTTGAACCAGCGAACTTCTTGCTGTGAGGCGATTGTGTTACCCACTGCGCCAACGTGACGCCCCATTATTATTATTATTATTATTATTATTATTATTATTATTATTATTATTATTATTATTATTAAAAATATTATTTGGAGGGAACATGATGTATTCTTTTAACTAGGATTTTTTAAATTATAAAGTTCAAAAGAAAAGCATTTATTTTAAAGTAAATATTTTGTAATATTATAAATATTTTACTGTGATTTTTGATTTATTAGTTGTTTTTACACCACACAGCGTGTGATTCCATAAGTATTTGTTCTATTCGTCTTTCCAAACCAGAACAAGATGAATCGCAACATCACAAAGCAAAATAGGTTTTAAAAACCAGACAAAATGCACTGTAAAAAAATACTTGTTGACTTACATTTTTAAGCTGGATCAAAGTAACCCTATGAGTCATTTTAATACATATTAAATTAAACTGACTTAGAAAATAGCTTGCGTAACTTATAAAATTAAGTTAGAACTTGATTAAGTTACAATTAACTAATATGTTGTCATGACTAATTGATCATATTTTTTTTTTACAGTGTAGGCCCAAGTCTGCGCACCTATACAAACGTTTACAAATATAATTAGCTACTTTTTTCTTACAATAAAAAAGTTTGTGGTCAGTTTTTTTTTTCATGTTTTTTTAAGAAAATTATTCTGTTCATCAAGGCAGCATTTATTAAATGTAAAAAAAAATCCATTGTTAAATATTTATAAAAAATGTAAATAACTGCTTTCTTATTGTATGTAGTTTCAAATAAAAAATATTATTCCAGTCATTATTGATTTTATTACTATTACATTAATAATAATAATAATAATTATTATTATTATTAATATTATTATTTTTATTATTATTATTATTATTATTAATTAATTAATTTTAGAGTGATTTCTGAAAGATCATGTGACTGAAGACTGGAGTACTGAAGCTGAAAATTCATTTTTAAATCACTGGAATAAATGATTAATTTAAATTATAAACTAATTTTGAACAGTTATTTTATAGTGCAATAACATTTCACAGTTTTACAATTTTTACTGTATATTTGATTAAATAAATGCAGCCTTGGTGAGCAGGAGAAACTTTTTTTTTATTTTAAAACATTAAAAAATCCTACTGACCCCAAACTTTTGACTGGTAGCGTAGGTGAATTGAATACACTAAATTGGCCATAGTGTGTGTGTATGGATGTTTCCCAGTACTAGGTTGCAGCTTGAACTGCATCCGCTGTGTAAAATATATGCTGGATAAGTTAGCGCTTTAATCTGCTGTGATAACCCCAGATAATAAAGTAACTAAGCCAAAGGAAAATGAATGAATGAAGGTCAATTGATATACATTATTGATAATTGAAATATCGTGGACTGATAGCATACGTACCCCAAAATTATTAATAGTAGTCTCTACAAAAATATGTGATAACATTAACAAAATGTTTTTTTAAACAGCAAATCAGCATATTTCATGACATGAGTTATGATGCTGAAAATTTAGCTTTTACATCAAAGGAATATATATTTTAAGTACATTACAATAGGAAAAAAAAGTCATTTTAAACTGTAATCACATTGATCAAAACACGAAGCATGCATAACCAAGCACAAAATCACTATTATTTCGAACTTTTGACTGGCTGTGTAAAGTTTTTTGAATAATTACATATATTCTGTCATTTTCACTGATATGTGTGATCAGAATCTGAAAAGAACCATTGTACCACAAACACAACAGAAATCAGTGAACGATACCAACATTCCAATATTTGGTGCTTTATTTTATTTTATTTTTTACATTTCAGCTCCCTCTTGTGGCATAAAATGGTTAGCACCCTGTTTAATCAAAATCCACCAACACCAGAAGCAAAACATGAAATTGAGCATACAAATTTAGCATAAGATAAACAGCCACAGGGCCACATAGAGAAGAGAGAGAGAAACGTACTTTGTTGGAGCGGAGAGAGACTCGTCCTCCACAGCGAGCGCAGAACTTAGTTTGGCAATAAGAACAGACGTGGCCGCAGCCATCGGCAAACTTGGTTTTGTGGCAGATCCCACAGGTGGGCGAATCTCCCTTCTGCTCCGGGTTCTTCGGAGCCTCATCACCGATCTTCTTCACCTGGTCCTTGTACATCTTAAACTGCTGGTGCAACTTCCTGTGGAGAGCAAAGAGGGACATTTGGTGTTTTACATGATGGAGAGTCATGTGAGATTTTAGTTTTTTTGACAATGTTAAATCAGCAAACATGCAAGGAGTTTCAATACAAATACATTATAGCAAAAGTATTAGCCCTCCTAAGAAAATAGTATTCTTTTTTAATATATTTTCATATCTTATTCTATAGCTTTTTTATTCTGGGTAAAGTCTTATTTATTTTACTTTGGCTGACATAAAAGCAGTTTTTATTCATTTATTTATTTTATTTTATTTTTTTACAATTTTAAGGTCAATATTTTTAGTTCCCTTAATAAATTATTTATTTAATAAATTATTTATTTCTTTAATATTATGTGCTGTCATCAGAGCAAAGACAAAGGAATTTAGTTATTAGAAAATAAAACCTATTAAAAGTGTATGAGACATATATATATATATATATATATATATATATATATATATATATATATATATATATATATATATATATATATATATATATATATATATATATGTATATATGAATAAAGAAAACATTTGACATTTAAAGGAGAGGATTGAACAAAGTAATGCTTCTGACCTGAGATTTTACATTTATGTATGTATCAAATTGTAACAAGATAAGAATAAGTATATTTTGCTTTCCTGTCAATCCTTTTTTTTTTTTTTTTACAATTATTAAAGTGATGATCTAACACAAATGGATAATGAATAAGGAATAGGAAACAATTAAATGGCATTATGTTCAGCATATCATACAGGCTCCAGTGTATAAGTGCATTATTTTAACTTTTATGGCAAAGAATAGATCGTTTAAATAACCGAACGTAAACACAGAAGGCTGAAATGCTAATTTTAGAAGAAAAAAAAAATCTGATGGCATTTAGAGGCTTTTGCATCTGAACTCTTTTTATATATTCATACCCAGGTGTATGAATAACTTCGGACTTGATTGTTTACATTACAATTTACTACTATACATTATATGTTTGCAAATCAAAAAATTATACAAAATATATTAACAAATGTGGTACTTGAGAAAATAATGATCTTTTGGTTTGTGAAAACAAGAATATAACCTTTAGACAAAGTTTTTTTTCAGTCAAATTGCAAAATGTTTGCTGTTTTATGTTTGTTAACTGTATATGTATGTAAGGTAATCTGAGGTCATGTGTGAATATAATTAAAATATTATTAAAGTTTAATAATAACAGTAATTGTTATTCAATAAACTCACTCAAAAAAATTATATTTGCTGTTTGTTCAAACTACTTATTTAAAATAAGCTGAATCGACACAATTTTGAGATTTTTTTTCGGGGGTACAACTTAGTTGTTTTATATTCATTCCGCTTAAATTTGTAAAAACAATTAACTTAACTTCATCAATTTGTGTTGGGACAACATGAAGGAATTGTGTGGAACCCAGCAATTTTTCAGTGCTTAAAATTAAAAAAAATCATTCAAATTAGAGCTGCACAATATATCGTTTCAGATTCAATCTCGCACTGTGCAAGTCCGCAGTCACATCGCAGGGATCTGCAATGTCGAGATTGTAGTGGACCAGACATTACAGCCTGATCTCATGAGGAAACGTAAGAATTTTACGTTTTGTCAGTTTATTGGCCAATTCGTACGAGTTTAGTCGTACAAAAATTTACAATTTTAAAAAGGAGGCGTGGCACCTAACCCCACCCCTAACCCCAACCGTCATTGGGTGATGAGCAAATCGTACTAATTTGTACGAATTAGATCGTACGAATTCATACGAATTAGCCACTAAATCAAAAAGTTACGAATTGCCGTGAGATTGCGTTGGACATTACAGTTAACAACATTAGACAACATTAGATCATTTAAGAAATCTTTTGCATGAATAATAATTTCATTTGAATGACATTCTACAGACAATTCTATAGAATAAAAAAGGAATGTTTTAATTATCTTGTCTTAGACATGACCGAGAATTAGGTTTATTAAGTCTTTACCTCCCTGACTCGTCATCCATCCTTTTTACTTCATAAAAAAATCTATCAGGAGGCATGCTTAGTAATCATATTATTTAAACTTTAGTTTTGTCGACTTACAAAACTCACTGCGTGCCGTCACCTCTGCATAAAAGGCTCTTACGGCGGTTTCACAATGCATAAGCGGGCCGTGAGCAGCAAGTTCTTTTTTTGGCGTGCATGTTAACAACCGGGGCTCGCACCGGGAGAAGAGCAGCGCGTCAAGCAGGGTCCAGCAGAAGCGGTGTGTGAGGCACGCGGGTGTGGCTTTCTGCGCACATGTAGAGATGCGTCAGTTTGCTTTTTGATTAAACTACATTGCTTTCACCAGCGTTGGTTTGGTTGCACATAGAGAATAACGTCTTTATTCCGGGAGTGCCCCTCTTTATAAATACACTTTGCATATGAAGTAAATCATAACTCAACACATTTACTGGGGCACTGGCGATTTTTACTGGGGCACGTGCCCCAGTAAATTGGGTCTAGCGACGCCCCTGCAGTAATTATTTCATTTCTGCTTCTAAATACTGTTTGAACCCCCCAGAAAATCATAAATTATTGTTTATTTGCATATTTTCTAGGGCTGGGCGATTAATCGAAAAGTAATCAAAATCGACATACAGAACCTATAATCGATCAAATTTTTCCAGGTCATTTTTTTCATATCCTTTCCCTACCACGTGTGGAGTCACATGACCCCTCTCTGTTTACACTTTTGCGTCGAGCACAGCGTATGGTCTGGCGCAGCCTTCACACGGTCCCATACCCCTCGCCGTGACTGAAGCCGACGCTGACCTCTCAAAAATTGGAACTACATGTCACGACAACGCATATCGCAAGCTCTGTGATTGGTCAGCTTGGTACCGTTGACAAGTGTGGACGGCATAGAGAGGGCAAAAAAATAAAATAAATAAATAAAAAGAATCGTTCATTAATCATAATCGAGTTAAAATGTTCAATTAATCGTGATTTTGATTTTAGGCCAAATCGTCTAGCCCTAATCTTTTCTCTGTTGTATTTAACTTTGCTTGTCATTTTTTTCAATATTTTTTTATTCAGATATGCTCCCCTAAAGAATCATCTCTATCTAAAATTATGAATTCTTTACAAGCTATTCAAGTCATCTGCTAAAATTGCAATTATATCACAATATATATCGCAGTGAACAAAAATTTTGCAATGTCAGTTTTTTCCAATATCGTGCAGCCCTAATTCAGATTAATTATTAATGAAAATGACGCATAACAAGGAACTAAAATTTTAGTTAGAATCAAATGTTGCAGTATATAAATAACATAACAATTGTATGCATTCAAGCTTTTCTTTTAGACAACAGCCGTGTTTTGACCACCTGAAAACTTTAACAGAGCATAGAGGATGTAAACACTTATTAAGTTCCTTATTCACTAGTAATTGCATTAATATAACAGGCTTGACGCTCTAGGTTAATTCCTATTCTATATTCATCAATCAAACTATATTGAAACGAGACAGTAACCACTGATAGGATGTGTCTAATACTGTAATGAGAGACTGTGACAAGATCCGAAGCTAATGCAGACAGACTTAATCAATAATCTATCCCGAGAAAACACTTACTCATCAGATGTTTATTGATCCTGAGGGCAGTTTTTGAGGCGCACAGTGAAGTGAAGTATGTGACAGGGACAGATTTTATTGTACATGCACTACAGATCATGATATTTAGAAAATCAATAATGAAGGTATAGGACATTGTCTTGGACGTGAGTATCCAGTGTCACTGGTTGCATGTGTATAATGGATATAGCATGTTGTGATGATATACATTTTTGCTAGATTGACAAAAAAAAGTCACAATTATTAGCCCTCTTGAATTATTAGCCCCCTGTATATTTTTCCCCTAATTTCTGTTTAACGGAAAGTTAAATATTTCTAAACACACTAGTTTTAATAACTAATTTCAATAACTATTCAGTTAGTTATTGCCACTTAAAGTGCAATTTAAACTAGGCTTAACTAGTTTAATTTGATTAATTAAACAGTTAGGGTAATTAGTCAAGTCGTTGTATAACAGTAGTTTATTCTGTAGATAATTAAATAAATATATTGCTTAAGAGGGCTAATAATAGGGTATATGCAGAAGCATGCAGAAGGACTTTTAATTTGTCAGTAACCTGGGTCAAACACCTCTGGTGAACTGTATGCCATTACAAAATCTGCGCTTGTAAGGTCTGTTTTCTTTAAAAATCAACGATCTTCACTGCCTAAATGATATACACTATAAAGCGGGTCTCAGAATGTACAAGAAGCACTGCATTAAATAAATATTTTTCTATGCCATGTCTTTAAAGTATTTAAATTTATTTTACTCCAGTATTTCCAATGGCGTTTCTGCACTACCCTGCTGATCCTGACGGGCGCGAGCAAGTCTAAACGGCTTTTCATCTTGTTTTACGCTTCAACAACTAAATGAACACTGAAGTCTATTTAACTGATTATATTTTAATCACATTACAACATCGATGTTTTAAAAAGAACTGTATAAAATTGAAAAAGTCACATTAACCATTCACCGGAAGTATATTAGTAGCTATGGGAAGAAACACTAGCTTTGCATATACCCTATATTGACCTGAAAATGTTTTTTTTTTTATTTATTTATTTATTTATTTTATAAAAACTGCTTATATTCTAGCCAAAATAAAACAAATAAAACTTTCCACAGACAAAAAAATATTATATGAAATACTTTGAACATTTCCTTGGTCTGTCATCATCTCCCAAACATCTTTGGGAAATATTTGAAAAAGAAAAAAATATATATAGGCCATTTCTGTCGCAGCAATAAAAAAAGCAATTACGTCTTTTTGTGAATTCTCAACCTTATTTTTTCTGAATTTTACCATTCTTCTGAACATTTTACAGAATTTGAAGATTAAATTATGCTGGTTGTGAGGTGCATAAGAAATTCCACCAAAAATAACATATTGCAAATGCAATGGCAAATCTAAATGCAAAGCAAAACAAAAACAACAATTCAGAAAACAGTAGATTTATCATTGCATTTGTAATTTAATTTAATGCTACTTTTTGAGTTATATTATGTTTTCTGAAATTATGTTAATTGATTTCTGTTATTCTCATATTTGTTATTAGTTGGCCTTTATTATTTGCTATTTTCTTTTCAAAAATTTTGTTATGTGCTTAAATTATATTCATTATTTAGTACGATGCACATAATTACAGTAATTACATATTGTGTACATACTGTACATATTTTACATTGTACTCATATGTGACCCTGGACTACGAAACCAGTCATAAGTGTGATTTTTATTATTTATATTTATTCATAATCTGAAAGCTGGTTAGTATAAAGCTTCCCATTGATTCATACCACTTTTTTGTATAGGAGAATATCTGGCAGAGATACAACTTCTGTAAAAATTTGTAATCTGCGGGTTCCATAAAAAGTACAGAAAAAAGTGACTTTAAATTTGTCTAAATGAAGTGCTTAGTAATACACATTACTAATCACTAATCAATATTCAGGAAAAGTAATATCCTAATAATTTTGGCATAAATAAAAAAATCAATCATTTTGGCTAAAACAAAAATGCCTGCATGTAATTACATCTGTAATTTCTGTAATTACATTTGTAGTGACACTGTTGATCCATCCCTTGCATCTTAGCCCACTCTTAAATCTGCCCATACCACCAAAGCTGTCCCAAGCAAGAAATACAGTGGATTGATTGATTGATTGATTGATTGATTGGTTTAATGATTGATTGATTGATTGATTGATTGATTGATTGATTGATTGATTGATTGATTGATTGATTGATTGATTGATTGATTGATTGATTGATTGTTCAAGGCATTTCTAAGATAATAAGTAAAAAACGTTAACTCAGAATAGCTATTTACATTTACGCACTTCAACGTTCATTTGACTGCAGTTTCTAGGCAAAATTAACACTACAGGGCAATATTAAGGCAACGACTTTTGTTCCTTTTCACAAAAAATAATATTTATAGGAACATATTGTCAATGAATCAAGTATCATTTTCATGTAGTTCTTTGCAAATCACCAAATAAACACCACAAAACAACTTAACAATGTTTATAATTTGTAATCAAATATGTTCGCTTGGTGATTTGTATTTGTATTTGCATTTTTGTGCAATGTTTAAAAGAAGGATGTGTATCTGAAACGTACAACAAAACATATCCTAAGTAACGTATTTCAGATTCACAAAAATGCAAACAGCACCCTCTAGTGTATTTGTAATCTGAAATGTGCAACAGAACATACCAGAGCAACACAAGTTGCGTTTCACAATTTTATACGTAGGCTGAAATGTAGGCAAAATAGTGGAAAATGACAACAGACTGAGTCACAGTAGGATGAATCAGGGCAGAAGGTTGGATTTGATAATATGGGGGTCAAATCACTAAAGCATCACAGCAGTTGTGCTTGGCCCACAGGGATCAAACTATCTAGGTTTGTCAGTATAAAGGCCCTCCGCTGTACTTACGGCTTCGGCTCCTCTTCACTGGGGGACTTTGACTGGGGCTGAAGAACATTACTAACCAGCTCAGTGATGCCACTGAAAGGATTCCACCTGTTTAGACAAGCATAGCAACATCAAGTGGCAAAAACTGAGGGAAGTTAGCTCTCTAGCTTCGAATTAGGTCGGACTACACCAAAAAAAATCCCAAAACATTTTGTTGAATGATGCTGTTATTGCAAATTTTAGTTACTGAATGTGCCGTCTACTCTACTAGTTTGTATAAAGATATTTTTCATCCAAACATGAAAATTCTGCCATCATTTGCTCATCTTTAATTGTTTTTTCTTGTTCTAATGCAGTCATCCCCCGCTTAGTATTTATGTATGTTCCTGGATGTTGGATGTAATGGATGTTTTTTTTTCCCAACATTCTTCAGAGAATCTTGTATTATGTTCAACAGAAGCAATACATTCATAACATTTAAGAAGCTTTTGAGTGAGAGTAAATAATGTGGAAATTTGTGGCCTTTTAAAATATTTAATTGCTTAAATCACTTTTGTGTCATTGCAAACCTGAATAAGACACTATAATAACAATATATGTGTTCATACCAATTGTTTTGGATGGTCTGTCCCTTTATAAGATATTATAAGATTATCAGCAATAGCTCAGAATTTGTAATTAATTGATCCTACAATATCTCCAACAAGTCAGACCACGATTCTGTTAGGTGGATTATATTCGTATAATATTAGAAATTGCACAATTACAAACAAAAAACTTCTGAATATTGAAAATATTCATCAAGAATACATTTGCTTTCACTTCTGTTCAAAAGTTTTGGATCAGTAAGATTTTTTTTTATTAAACCTTGAAAGAAATTAATACTGTTATTTAGCAAGCATGTATTATTGTGAAAGTAAAGCTATTTATAATGTTATTAAAATATTTTTTTTTTAATAAATTACGTTGTTTTGAACTTTCCATTCATCAAAAAAAAAATCCTGTTAAAAATTACAGAATTTCCTCACAAGTCTTTTTCAGCAACATTGCTCATTATAAATATTTATGGACCCTTTTCACAAGCCTGTTATGGTGTGTTTAATGGTCATCTTAAATCCTTGAAAGTGTTTAATGTTTAGATTTTTTAAAAAGTAAGAAAATTTATATGTATTTATGTATGTAGTATATCATATTTGCTTCAAATTACAAAAAATTAATTACCGCTTTTGCGAGGCATTTCTAATGCAGCCTCTATGGGATGGGACAGTAAATTTGACGTTATTCTCTCCTCTGACTGCCGCTATAAGTCTCACACAATCGTGGAGGTTTTCTTTTATTATTTGAGCAAATAAGATTGTAAAAAAAAGTATTTGTTGTATTCTTCCATTCACTGCGTTTTGATAGCAGTTTTACCAACTATGATGACTTCCGCTACTGAGAAACCCACAAATGTGAAAAGGGTCTATTAAGCATCAAATCAGCATATTTGAATGATCATGTGACACTAAACACTGGAGTAATAATGTTGACCATTCAGCTTTACCATCAGAGAAATAAACTGCATATATAAAATATATTTCAATAGATAACGTTAATGATATTAAATAATACAGTTTCTAATAATATTTTTATTAAAATAAATCAGCCTTGCTGAGACATTTAAAACCATCAAAAAATCGTACTGACCCCAAAATTGCTTTTGAGAACATTACAACTTTTAATAATAAATGTAATTTAATTTAGTTTAGTGAGGTGTATTCTTAATGGGGGGGAATGGTATTCATAAAATGGTTAAGACAAAAAACACTGTTTTAAAGGGACCATGAACTTCTTTATATACAGTTAAAAAACACTGTATTAACAGAAGTGGTAAATTGTAGACTCAGCAGTAAATGCCCACTGATTAGTTAGCATATTTATTCAAATTCTACAGTTGAAAAGGACAGCTTTGTGTTCACAAATGTAAACTTCTGCATGCATGTACCATATGACAGCATACATTTTTTTATAGATGGACACTGCTGCTGCTGTGTTTCGTATAAAACTGCTCAGTCATTATATATCAAATGATCTGTATTAACAGACAAAGCAACAGTGGACATGATAAAAACAGTTACTTACACATTAGTGTGGTGCAGCATTATTGTCTATCTTTCTGAAAATTCAGTGTTGAACTAAGCCTTGTTTCTAAATGAATCCACAGTACAATGAAGTGACATGCTCTGGAACTTTAATAAAAATTTCGACATATTTATTCATATAGAAATGCATTCAGTATATTCAATAATCAGCTTTTTGAAAGCTTTTTTTTTAAAACATAAAATGAGGATTTTTTTGTAATTAGGTGATCTCTACCTATTTAAAATCAGGGAATTTTGATTTTTTTTCAGTTCATGACCTCTTCAACTTCATGTTTTGTTTTGATGCATTAAATCAGTGTTCAGAGAAAGAGCAGCACTAGAACTAAAGACAGGAGAAAAGCCACAACGCAAAAGCAGATGAGCTTGAATCACAATTATCTGCGTAACTGACCAACTTTACATATTGGTCACTACAACAACACAAATGTCCTATTACATATACAACCCAAAGATTAAAGGATTATTTCACCCAAATTTTTTACATTTTGTTTAAATTTTTAATTACTCACACTCATGTCATTCCAAACCCCTGAGACCTCTGTTAATCTTCGAAACAGAGATATTTTAGATTAAATCTGAGAGCTCTCTCATTCTCCATAAAAAGCATGGGCCACAAGTTGTTTAAAATCCAGAAAAGGAACCTAAAACATTATCAAATTATTCTTTGTGACTTAAGTGGTTCAACTGTAATCATTTGAAGCCCCAAAAACACTTCTGTGTGCAAAAAAATGTTTAAAATGGCGTTGTTGTTTTTTCAGCGTCAGCTCAGGATGTGTGTTTACTAGTCAGTTTACAAGTCAGCAGAACAACAAGTGTCGATTACCATATTAAATTCAGAAGACACTAACAAAGTCATTTTTACAGGTTTTTTTTTTTTTTTTTGGTGCACAAAAGTGTTCTTGGAGCTTCATATGATTAAACCACTGAAGGCTGATTAAATGTTTTGATTAATATTGCTTTGAACATCTCTGTCTATGGAGGATGATCGAGCTCTCAGATTTCATCTAAATTATCTTAATTAGTGTTTTCAAAGATGAACAAAAGTCTCTGAGATTGGAATAACATGAGGGTAAATAACTATTACATTTTTGGGTGAACTAACCCTTTAATTGAACAGTTCAATTAGCATGAACAGTTTCAATTAGCAAAAGTACTACATTCAAAGGATGGGATGTTCAATAGGAAAAACAGTCCTACAGGGGAGCTTGTCATTACTAGAGAACCTAATAAGTGATCACAGGTCAATCTGAGAGATGATCATAGACAAAACAGAGGTGGAAAAGAAGGACTGGAAGCTGAAAGTTTTGAAAGCTGGGAGTATTTTCTTGTACTCACTGAGCTGGATGAGGCTTTGTGTCTTCTGAAGGAGCTTCCCTAAAAAAAGTGAAGTTCAGCACAAACACAGAGGCAAAACGAGACACAAAATCAACAAATGACAAATCATAAACAAATCAAAAACATGAAAAAAATGAATTCATTCTTAAATAATAGTGAAAATACAGTAACACATTACACATTAGGGCTGCCAAGGTAAAATGAAAACTTATTAATTTGTATATTGTTAATAACTACAATATGTTTATGTCATTTGATTGTGTAGACCTTAATGAATTAATAATTTCACCAGAGCTAATTTTATTGGCTAGTTTAATCATCAAATACAGAATAGTTGATTTTTCTCTTATCGTTCATAGAGGTATGCTGGAATTTGGACTAAAGAAGAGACTATAATATAAATGATACTGTGCTACATTTTCTGAATTTTAACAGAGGTGTTTGTGTTGCACATAATAGAAGATGCTGTCAGAATCTGTTCATTTTAGTTGTAGACACTTCATCTTACAAATAGATCAATGTTGGCAGCCTGATAAATAGGTAGATGATTAAAAATAAACATCAGTCATGCATATACATAAACCAAAAAGAATTTAAAAATCAGATCATGAAAAATTGTAACATGAAAATGATAAAATCATAACAACAGAAACAGAACAGTTTGCCT
The DNA here is from genome assembly GCA_903798195.1 of Danio kyathit. Classification (NCBI taxonomy): domain Eukaryota; kingdom Metazoa; phylum Chordata; class Actinopteri; order Cypriniformes; family Danionidae; genus Danio; species Danio kyathit. Next base: position 29,602,342 of record LR812537.1, on the reverse strand, counting down.
TATCTGTGTTGTGATTCTAAATACCTATCTATCTATCTATCTATCTATCTATCTATCTATCTATCTATCTATCTATCTATCTATCTATCTATCTATCTATTTACACTGTAAATCTAAAAATTAAGGTAACTCAAACCATTTGAGGAAACCGATTGCAACAAACCATTAGCAAAAGTCTAACATTAAAATAATAGGATGTTTAATAGGAAAAACAGTCCTACAGGGGGGCTTATCATTACTAGAGAGCCTAATAAGTGATCACAGGTCAATCTGAGAGATGATCATAGACAGAACAGAGGTGGAAAAGAAGGACTGGAAGCTGACAGTATGAATCGTGTATTCAATTGACTTATTTTACTCTTATTTTATATTATGTACAGTGCTCAGCATAATTGAGTACACCCCATTTTGAAAATGAATATTTGTATCCATTTCTCAGTGAATATAGGCAATGTATTTTGGTGCATTTAAACAAAACAGATTTATTAAACAGATATATTTATTAAAGTAATATTTTAGTCACCAAACATATTTCGAAACTGAAAGATAATAATTAAATTAAAGCAAAATGTTGCAAAAAAAATTACATCCTACAAAATTTCAACAAATTTTTTTAATTTTTTTGCTTCTTTTGATTTTTCCTCTTTTATAAATTTGTATGTAATATTTTTCTATAACATATACATTTGGGTGTACTAGTTTTTGGACCGTTATCATAAGTTATTTTGTTATAAGCTCCAGATTTGGCTTCAGTACTGACTAATCTAATGTATATGCACAAATATAATATTGTATAGCTTCCTATTAAAAACATGAATTTAAAAGATAGATTTGTGAGGGGTGTACTTATATATGCTGAGCACTGTAGACTACAAACTTTGCATATTTTATCATTATATCAGTTATTAAAAAGTTATAATAAAAAAGGTTTAGTCATTAAATTAATTTTTTTAACAGTTTAAAGCAAAAAAAATTAAAATAAATAAATTCAAACATTAAAGCAAAACAGTAAACAGTCCGATGAGTACATTGTGACAGCTCAGATTTGATGTTTTTTTATTATTGTATTGTAATGTAAAGTATTGTATTTTAGTGTATTCAACTCTTGATATTAAACACATTCAAAATATTGCACTCTAAAAAATGTTACATAAGGCACTGTATTTATGTACGGTGCTGATATTTTTATATTTTCATTCATTCATTCATTCATTCATTCATTATTCTTATAAAAAAAATTATAATTACTATTATTATTATTATAGTTGTTATTATTATTTAATTTTAATTAATTAATTAATTAAATATTAATTTTATTAATATTTTATTTTTCATGGTAGCACAAAGTATTCTTTGTTGTGGTAGCTTGTGTTATATTTATTTATTATTTTAGTATTATTTAATATCATGAAGATTTTAGTATTTTAGTGGCTTGTATATTTTAGGACTGACTGAACAGTCATGAAATAAGCTTTTAACAAGCTTCCTTACTTCTTTGGATTGACAAAGGTTAAGGCATTTTTCCTACATGTGCATTTAACTAGAAACAATACAAACTGGTGCCCTGCATACAGTTTTACAATACTGAACCATGTTAAAAAAAAATCTTTACTATTGTTCTACACACCATAATCTGTCTAAATAGTAGGATAATTGTAGTACAGACTTACTAAGCATGGGTTACTATAAGTGTCAATCCTGTTACACAACAACCTCACTTGACATTACAACAGAATTACTCAAGAGTGAGACCTCGTAAAAGGTCAAATACCACAGAAATTATTATATTTATGACATAATGATGAAAACAATAAACTTCCCAGACTGTAATATAGACATCTTATAGTCTGGGAGCAGTGAAGGTGTGAAATGGAAACTCAGTGTTTAGACTGGCCAGATAAACACTGCGCCTCTTAGAACAAGTAAAGAGATTACAACCTGTCACTGGCCAATCAGCAGTGGCCTTTCTAAATGCCTGACGCCCGTTCTAATACACAACAGCTCAGATGCAGAGATCAATGTGACCGCACCTCTCAAGCATCTTTCACACTATCATGATTACTGCAGTAGCTGAAGTACAGTATGTACAGTATAGTGTATGCACTAGTGTGGTTACAATACTAATTTTAGTAATCATTATAAGTAATGCTAGTTTAAAGTCCTCAAGAAATCAAAACTAACCCTATGAGTTTGTTAGCTCACATTGCTAGTTTTGGGGTGAACAATTAATCTGTGCATGTCATTAAGAAAAGAAAATAGTTTGCCCTTCTAATCTTTAATTGAAATCTGTAAATGCACTTCCTTTTTGTTTTGTTTTGTAATTGCCAATTACGTATATCTTAGGAATTGGATGTGGCTAACTTATTTAACCACAACCCTTCAACTGTCAGTTTTGACAACAAACAGAAATGTTGAGAAGGACGAGGAGGAGGACCCTTTTTCCCGATCTTTCTGAATGGAATGTCTACTTCATCCATTTAGCCCACGGTAGAAAAAATAAGCCACGCACACTGTTGTGCCATTTGTGCCATTGTGCCACAATACAAAAAAATAACGGTCGCAGCTTCCGGTTCATGGGGACTTTAAGGTATAGTTAACCCAAAATTAAAACTTAATCACTATTTACTCACACTCAAGTTATTCCAAACCGGAATTTTCTTTCTTGTGTTGAACACAAAATAAGATATTTTGTAGAAAGATGAAAACCTGTAACCATTGACTTCCATTGTATGAAAAACAAATGCTATGTAAGTCAATGCTTACAGGTTTTCAGCTTTCTTTAAAATATCTCATTTTGTGTTCAACAGAAGAAGAAAAGGAGTCAAACCAGTTTAGAACAAGTAAAGGGTTAGTGAATGGGAAAACTTTCAGTTTTGGGTGAAGTGTCCCTTTAAATGTCGTGGCTGTTAGTATCCATTTTTGCTACACTTAAGAAATAAGTCAAAGAAAATAGCTAAAAATAAACCTGCAGTGTATGTATAAATAAATAAATCTATATATATATATATATATATATATATATATATATATATATATATATATATATATATTAGAGATGCGCGGATCAGCTCAAATGTCACCCGAATCCGCTCCTTCATTCTAATCATCCACCCGCCATCCGCCCGCACATATTGTTTTATCTGATATATATATCCGCACCCGACCCGCACCCGATCGACACTTTAATAATTCTAATTCTTTGTTTTAAGCATGATGATAGGTGTTACTTTCTCCGCAATGTCCGGCGGCAGAGTAACAGCTCATTAATTCATGCTCGAGCAAATGATGAGACGGACAAAAGTACTCGATGCATGCCCTTCTTTTACTTATTTCAGTGTTTTCAGGTTCACAGTGCAAAACAGCTCCCGGGTGGAATTACTGAAGTAAACATAAAAAAAAACGGATAAAACTTTCTCCCTCTAATCCACCGCACGCACAGCACACAGCGAGAGCTCACGTCACACAGCATGCGTGTCGAACTACACTACCCACAATGCCCCTCGCTATGGACTATGGACTAAAGCGGTCACCGTGGATCGTTCGTTATTAACAGCAGATTCAGCTTTTACATATACAGGAAAAAGAACAAAAACGGTGTCCATTCAGCCTAAACAGCAGCTATGTTGTGTGTACTTGGCCCTTTTCTTAACACCTTGCAAGGCGCTGCAGTCCTGTAAATAAGCTATCTTGTTTCTCCCAGAACGATAGCAGATTTCCCTGATGACTCCTCTAACTGAAGTTAGCACAGTATTGTTGCACTTCATCCATTATTTTGGTCGTCTCTCATCTTCACATTCTGCGAAGTCCACTCTCTGCTTTTTTGCTGGTCAACTGCTATGACCCGCGACCCACCCGCAATTAATCATAATGTATTTTTTTATTACCCGACCCGCCCGACCCGCGGATTATCCGCAGCGCCCGCGGATATAACCGCCATCCGCGCATCACTAATATATATATATCTCAAATTATGTTTAACAGAGCAAGGACATTTTCACATTTTCATGTCTGATAATGTTTTTTTCTTCTGAAGAAAGTCTTATTTGTTTTATTTTGGCTAGAATAGAAGCAGTTTTTAATTTTTTTAAAGCCATTTAAGAACAAAATAATTAGCCCCTTTAAGCTATATATTTTTTGATAGTCTACAGCAGTGGTTCTCAACTCCAGTCCTCGGGCCCCCGCGCCCTGCACATTTTGTGTCTCTCTTATTTGACACACAAGGATCAGTTCATGGATCTCTCTGTTAATGAGCTGATGATCTGAATCAGGTGTGTTAAGTAAGGAAGACATACAAAATGTGCAGGGCAGGGGGGCCCGAGGACTGGAGTTGAGAACCACTGGTCTACAGAACAAACCATCATTATACAATAACTTGCCTAATTACCCTAACCTGCTTAGTTAACCTAATTAACCTAGTTAAGCCTTTAAATGTCACTTTAAGCTGTATAGAAGTATCTTAAAATATATATAGTAAAATATGATTTACTGTCATCATGACAAAGATAAAATATATCGGTTATTAGTTATATATATATATATATATATATATAGTTATATATATATATATAGTTATATCAGTTGTGTAAAGAACAAAAGTTGTTGTTTAATAGTGATCAAGGTCCCAAAATATAAAAAGAAAGAGTAAAAAAACTGGAAAAATGTTTATATTTATATATATTAAACTGTCATAAAAATAATAATAACAATAATAATAATAGTAATGCTCAGTGGTTAGCACTGTCGCCTCAAGAAGGTCGCTGGTTCAAGTCCCAGCTGGACCAGTTGACATTTCTGTGTGTTTGCATGTTCTTCCCGTGTTGGCATGGGTTTCCTCCGCGTGCTCCGGTTTCCACCACAGCCCAAAGACATGTGCTATAGGTGAATTGAATAAACTAAATTGACCACCCCCTTGTATTAATATATAGCACTTTACAGTTCAGTGAACTGAACAGGACAAATTGCAAAACCTATAAATATTTGCTCAGCTAAAATTAGTTCAGAAATCAAGGGCTATAAACTTCAGCACACTCTTTAGTGCCAAGTTCTGCGTGTTGTTCAAAGCATAATCCCATGATTCTTTGAGTGCTAGAGGAGGGGGGTGAGATTTTTGGCATTTCATAAAACTTTTTTTTTTTTCAGTCTAATATAAGTTCAGCGTTCATGGTTTCTGCAGGTTTCACCAGGTTAAATTTAAGACTTATGCCCCCGGTTTCACAAACAAGGTTTAAGGGTAGTCTTGGATTAAATTGCATGTTTGAGCTGTCTTAACTGAAAATAACTTGCAGTGAGATGTCTTAAAATATGTCAGTGTCATTTTTTGTTTACAGGTGCACACCAGTAATGTATTTTTCTAAGGCTGTTTTTATAAATGTGGCTTAAATAGCCTAATTTAACTAAGGTCTAGTCCTGGCTTAAGCTAAACCCTGTTTGTGAAACTGGGCCTTAAAGACATTATTAAGACCATTATGGATGAAATTTTAGACTTATATGGGGCTAAATGCTAAGTTTTTTTTCTCTCGAATATACCAGTTGGAAAAGATTCAAAAAATGATTATAATTTAATACATTTAATAATAATAAAAAACAATAATAATAAAAAGCAAAGGTCAGGTCAGTATCCTCAGCAGTAAATAAATGGAGAACCTTTAAACAAATGTTACTGCAAGGAAAGTAATTAAATGCTATATTTAAATAATTTGGATTGGGTAGCTATACATAAACAAAGGAAAATGAATGCCTGTTAAAAAAAAAGATTTAAGACCTACAACACAAAAGATTGAAGACTTGTTAAGGCTGAAAATACAGCTTTTGAGATTTAAGACTTTTTAAGACGCCGCAGATACCCTGGTTTTTCTTGTGCCACTCTTCATCAATTTGTATCTATATATTTCAATCAGAATTATTTTCCTTAAATAAGTCATACATGGGTCATAGATCTTCACTTACAAACAGCACTTACATAAGATGTTACAGTTATAATCATGTATATAATCTGAAGTTGGTTACAGAAGAATTATGTTTTATTCAACAAAATAGTGTAAACTTTGCTCTGGATATTTTTTCTGTATTTTCTTAATCACACAGTGAAGTCATTTCCAAAATGCCCTTTGTACTGTATATACCTTTAACTTTATTATTTCAAAAAAGAAAGATATGTTTTCAATAAATGAAAACAACTTTCAATACAAAAAATTCTACATCTACCTACCTACCTATCAATTTTTAACGCAAAATTACTGTTGATGCGATTTTAAAGGGAATATAACCTCTATTAAGTCTGATTTTATTCATTGCAACACACAATCATAGAGCTACAAAAACACTGAGACAACTCCATTCAATTCAGGCTCTAAATTTAAAACTGAATAGATGAAGCATGTGCTTTTATACCAACAAGTTTATTTGTCATTTGGCAGATGTGTTTTTCCAAAGCAAACTACGGTGTGCTAATTGCAGAGAAGTTCCTCTGGAGCATCTGAGGTTAAGTGTCTCAGGCAAGAGCACAGCAGTGACAGGCATTTCCTAATTCACTTCTTAAGTGGCCCGAGCTGACACCAAACCAGCAACATTTATATTACAAGAGCACAAAACATTACACTAGATTCTCCTAGCATCCTTAGTAAACTAAAAAAATGGGCAGTTTGATCAAAAAAAAATAACTTTGTGTACTTTATTGGGTGTTCATGAGCTCAATTATAAATTCATTAACAGAGTTTATCTTACTTGCGTCTGAAAAAGATTTATAGAAAGTCCTCTGATCTTTGTTTTAACTGCAAAGAAATGCAATGGAACATTCCTTCACTGTTTCTGGTATTGTGACAAAATCATCTCTTTTTGGAAGAAAATACATCATTTTCTACAAGGACTCTAAGATACAATTCAGTTTTTCTATAGAATTTTATTTGTTTTATGGTGGAGTAGAGAATGTGTTGGACTCCCACACCAAACATTTGTTTTTAATTTTGGTCTATCTGGCAAAGAAATGTATACTTTTATTGTGGTCATCTCCTCAGGTACCCTCCTTTAAAATGTGGTTGTCTCAAGTGCGTTATTTCCACTTGAGAAACTCACCTATGATATACATCAAAAGTCAGATGAATTCTGGCAGCTATGGACACCTTTTTGGCATTACATCAATAATTTCTCCTGATTTTTTTATTCTATGGTATATATTTTTTTGCTTCTAACTTGAATGTATTATCTTGTTTACTTGTTTGTATATTTCCCCCTTTTTTATTTTTTTCTTCCCCACTGTATGACTGAGACTGTATTTGTATGTGCTAGTGTATCAAAATAACCGATGACTAATAAAAATAAAAACCTTTGTTATTACATATTTATTAACATTTTATAAACTTATATACCTAAAAGCTCTAAATACCCTAAGTTCTCATTCAATACAGTTCTATTTTAAACTCATCTGATTAGCTGAAAAATAAAAACTGGTAAGTCAGGATAGTAAAAACTAGCTGTTTTAATAGAGCCACTTGTTTGACGCTCTATAGTTGACTAATACTGTTTTTCTCAGTCACTTTGCTACATTTCACTCATTCATTCATTTATTCATTCATTTTCTTTTCAGCCTAGTCCCTTTATTAATCAGGGGTTGCCACAGCAGAATGAACCACCAACTTATCCAGCATGTGTTTTACACAGCGGATACGCTTCCAGCTGCAACCCATCACTGGGAAACACCCATACACTCTCATTCACACACTTACATTACAGACAATTCAGCTTACCCAATTCACCTATACCACATGTCTTTGGACTTGTGGGAGGAAACCAGAGCACCCAGAGGAAACCCACGTGAACACGGGGAGAACACGCGAACTCCACACAGAAACGCCAACTGACCCAGTTGGGGCTCGAACCAGCGGCCTTCTTGCTGTGAGGTGATTGTGCTACCCACTGCGCCATCGTGATGCCTTTGATACATTTCTCAGATCAGAATTGCAATTTGCAAAACAGTGCATTTTTTAAAACAAGGCATACAAATAGCAAAACACCATGGAATACCTGCAAAAGCCAGTCTCTTGCTCAAATTCCTTGGTTCATCTCTCAAAATTTAATTTCTGTGTCAATGAACGTGTCAGTGTTCCCAGTGATGGGTTGCAGCTGGAAGGGCATCCGCTGCGTAAAACATATGCTGGATAAGTTGTCGGTTCATTCCGCTGTGGTGACCCCAGATTAATAAAGAAGCCAAGCCAAAAAGAAAATGAATGAATGAATGAATGAATGAATGAATGAATGAATGAATGAATGAATGAATGAACGTGTCAGTGCCATCAGAATGACAGGTCCTTGTGTTACTGTGCATGGCTAAGACAGTCAAACTGTCAAAACAACAATGTATTGTACAGGGGATGGGGGTGTTCTGATGTAAATTATGGCTTTTTTGCTGTTTTTACTGTAATTTGTTGACAGATCATGAGACAGAAAGGAAAAGGCAGCACTGCATAGCACAAAAAAACAACTAAACAAAAGTAAAAATGTGAACATAGGACAATCTCCTGATTTCAAGGCCTGGGAGAAATTTACCAATTGTAGACAGATTTAGGGAAAAAGCCTAATGGAAATGCATTATGACAAAATGTTATGGCAACTTGCGATTTTGCATGTAAGAGCATGCGCCATGAGCAAACGAATAAATGTTGTGGGGGATGAATTTGGATCAACATGATACAGTATAAGCAATTGATAATGTAGGAAACATCAGAGAATTGCACATAATCATTTGCATGGATGTGCAAAAGCATTTACAACTTGTTCAAAGGAATGAGAAACTGCTTTTTGATGTGCACAAGTGACACAATGATTTGAAGATTGAACAGGTAGTTTTGAGAATTTCAATTATGATCTGAGAAATGTCCCAAAGCGACTGAGAAAAACTGTAAATGGCTCATAGCTAGGGCCAGACAGACTATTTGTACATTTTCATTTTAAATTGTTGCAAATTTATTCAAAAAAAAAAACCTGAAAAAATCTCATGTACATAAGTAATCACAGCCTTTGCTCAATACTTTGTTGATGCACCTTTGGCAGCAATTGCAGCCTCAAGTCTTTTTTAATATGATGCTACAAGCTTGGCACACCTGTCTTTGGGAATTTTTGCCCATTGCTTTTCGCAGTACCTCTCAAGCTCTATCAGGTTGGATGGGAAGCGACGGTGTACAGCCATTTTCAGCTCTCTACAGAGATGTTCAATAGAATTTAGGTCTGGGCTCTGGCTGGGCTACTCAAGGATATTCACAGAGTTGTTGTGAAGTCACTCCATTGATATTTTGGTGGTGTGCTTTGGGTCATTGTCCTGCTGGAAGATGAACCGTTGCCCCAGTTTGAGGTCAAGAACACTCTGAAACAGGTTTTCATTCAGGATGTCTCTGTACATTGCTGCATTCATTTTTCCCTCTATCCTGACTAGTCTTCCAGTTCCTGCTGCTGAAAAACATCCCCACAGGATGATGCTGCCACCACCATGCTTTACTGTAGGGATGGTATCAGCCTGGTCATAAACGGTGCCTGGTTTTCTCCAAACGTAACACCTGGTATTCACTCTAAAGAGATAAATTTTAGTCTCATCAGACCAGAGAATTTTGTTTCTTATGGTCTGAGAGTCCTTCAGATGCCTTTTGGCAAATTCCAGGTGGGGAGTGGCTTCCGTCTGGCAATACAGGCCTGATTCATGGATTGCTGCACAGATGGTTGTCCTTCTGTAAGGTTCCCCTCTCTCCACAGAAGAACGCTGGAGCTCAGACAGAGTGACCATCGGGTTATTGATCACCTCCCTGACTAAGGTCCTTTTCCCCCGATCACTGAGCTTAGATGGCCGGCCAGCTCTGGGAAGAGTCCTGGTGGTTCCAAACATCTTCCACTTACGGATGATGGAGGCCACTGTGCTCATTGGAACTTTCAGAGCAGCAGAATTTTTTTCTGTAACCTTCTCCAGCCTTGTGCCTCGAGACAATCCTGTCTTGGAGGTCTACAGGCAATTCCTTTGTCTTCATGCTTGGTTTGTGCTTTGACATGCACTGTCAACCCTGGGACCTTTTAAAAACAGGTGTATGCCTTTTCAAATCATGTCAAATCAACTGAATTTACCACAGGTGAACTTCAATAAAGCTGCTAAAACATCTCAAGAATGATCAGTGGAAACAGAATGTACCTGAGCTCAATTTAGAGCTTCACGGCAAAGGCTGTGAATACTTATGTACAGGAAATAAATTAATTTAATCCATTTTGGAATAAGGCTGTAACATAAAAAATGTGGAAAAAGTGAAGCGCTATGAATACTTTTCGGATGCACTGTAGGTAAATAAATAGACTCAATAATGAGCTATAAAATCTGGATATTTCATGTGAGCCAATTCATAGATTCTACAGAATACATTTATGAATAACATTTAGAAATGGTATGCCTAGTTTCAAAAAGCCTATTGACTCAAATGCACTGACATCTGAATTCAACAAATAATGAGTTTTTTTTTTCCAACACCAGTGTTTTATCAGTATAAAACACTGTTTCCTTCAGTATCTGAGGACAAGCCTTCCAGACTCCTCTTAAAGCAGATTGTGTGTGAATGACTTAATACTACTATTATCAAAGCAGAAATGCAGATACAAACTGGAACATGTTGCAGTGGGTCTGCATTTACTTGATTAATACTTAACCAGTACTTGACTGACTTTGCAAAAACTCCCTAATCTTCATAAGAAGCCTCTTTTTTTCAATAGATCATCACTCTTAGCACTTAATGCTCAGGAGTGAGGGCAGAAGATACGGACATATGCTAGAAAGCACAGCGTCACCTCAGATGACCGTTTGTGCTCTTTTAGCACACACTGCCAAAATACATTTCAACATCAGCTGCTGATATTTGGGATGTGCAAAAAATACATTCAAAAACAGCTAGACAGAGCAGACTGAATCGAAAAGATTGCACGTTTCTAGACAGGTTAGGAAAAGTTAAACTGTTTTAAACTTTTCCTATAGTACATAGTAGATTACGATGTTTTTTTTTTTTAGCCACTATTTACAGACAATGAAAGACGTAATTCAACTTTAAAATGAGTGTTATTTAAATAGCACTTTAAGCCCCAGATTCACAGATAAGGCTTATGCTAGTCTTAGACTAAATTGTATGTTTTAACTGAACATTATGTGGGAATATAAATTTATATAATCTAGTTCCAAATTACCAATTATCTATATATAACTGAAAAGTTATATTCTTTGGTTTTTAAATAGCTCATTACATTTTAAACTTTAGCTATACAGACCAATGACTGTAAAAAATATGGACAACGCGACAGCGCCTTTTCCCATTGAACACTTTGAAGGCAAAATGCCTCATGATGGGCACAAGCGCAAAAGACTGCTGAAATTGGAGCCTGGGTATGCGCAGAAGGGACTACGTGATGGAGCGGAGCTGCGGATTCAAGCTTCCAACCAAACGCTTGTACGTCAAATCAACCACACCCCCTGAACTTCTCATCTGACCGCCTGTGTCTGCACTATAACAAAGGCTCGTTAAATAAATATAATATAAATATAAGCAATATAAATATAATAAATAAGCACTTACATTTAAAAACACGTAATAATATACGATTTAAAAACTGTGTGACGTAAGCTGTTATTGTTGGACTGCAAAACAAACAATCTTTCATACACTCTAGCCTAAGTTAGACTAAGCTATGAGCACAAAACATATTTCTCTTATAACGGGTTGTTGCTGGTATTTGTTATCTCTAATATGGGTAAAAATAACATTTGTAAAATATGAACAATAACATATAAACAACACATACATTTTAGAAAGGTTTTTATTTTTAATTAGCAATCAACAGAACCCAAAAATATACACACCATAGACAACGATTTACCATGCAGGAAAGTAGTGCGTTTAAAAGATACATACAGCAAGATTTCTAAATATCAACAGGATATTTACACATCCCATTCCTGCACTATAATAATAATAATAATAATAATAATCCTTATCAATTTGTACAATAAACCTAACCGTATTAATACATCAACTGATGTCAATCAGCTGCTGCAACATCGCTTGTACAGTATATTGTTTATCATTTTTTTGCCTCCGTTTTTTATTTGGTTTATTCCATGCCTTCATTATATCTGGCAAAGAGGAATTTACATTCATTTTAATGTTTATTAGGAGTTTTCAAATAAAAAGCCAATGGTAAATGATGTATATAAAGAATATATAACATTTACAGCTCTATTTGACCTCCGTGAAGTTGGCACCCCATAAAAACAAATAAACCCCAAAACTATGCCATTCGTTTGTGCTACGTTTGTGCTGATTTGTGCCGCAAAAACGAACGTTTGTGCTGGTTTGGGGTCTGAGATATAAAGCATTATTTTTTGACCGTGTGACGTCACTTTCCACCCCATGTTGCTCAAATGACTTCAAATCAGCACAGGTCGTTTGTGCTCGATTTGTGCTGGTTTGTGCCGTTAAAACAAACACTGTATCTGTTTTCGTCGTTTAGATATAATTAAAATATTTCGGGAGTCGTGACGTCATTCTCCACCCCAGGTTGTCTAAATCACACCAAACTCATGTCATTCGTTTGTGCTGGATTTGTGCTGGTTTGTGCCGTTAAAATAAACACTTCATATTTACTTAAATAGTCTCGTTGGTGCGCATTTCATTTGTGCTGGATTGTATAAAAGATTCGTTAGTGCTGCTTCTATTATTAAAATATTGAATATTGAATTAAAGATGATGCCATCATGTATGATATTCTAAAATATTTTAATTTGTTTGTGCTGATGGAATTTTCGTTTGTGATGCTTTATTTTAAACAACATATAAGTGAGTGTTATGGGCATATCAAACGGCAATATAAAACAACAGAGGCATTTCGCACCTGTAGTAGCCTCTCTGTAAAAATATAGCGAAAAGAAATACAATAAAACAGTGTTACATTCGTGAAGAAAATCATTCAAATAAGTTTTATTTATAATGACATAAATTTGCCCGCCATGTAAACTTGTAATGTTATTTTTAAACTCTAGGAAAATCATCTGTCGAAAAAGCTTACGGTATAAATAATAATAATAATAATAATAATAATAATAATAATAATAATTAGACAACGAAAGATAAAAACAAAAACAAAATATTACATGTTTGTCTTCTATTAAACTAAATCAAAATGGTCAAAATAACATCCTACATCCTGTGCTAAAAACGCAGTGTTTAACAATTAAGTGAATGCAAATATTTTATATGATTATTATTATTATTAATAATTGTAATTAATTAATCAAAGCTTATCTGTAGAAAACCTGTGTGTGTGTGTGTGTGTGTGTGTGTGTGTGTGTGTGTTATAGGCCTATAATCTACGTTTTTTTACCCATAAAATAAATATCGATTAAATAAGTCCACTAAAGCTGCTTTACTCAACTGATTTAATCAAAAGTATATGTATATAATTATTTTTTTTTTTCCTAGCATAAGCCTCACAGACATGCTGGCTACTCATGAGACTAAAACGAAGTATATCCAATGATATGACCGGTAAATATGCAATCGAATGTAAAGGAGGATTGTAGCCGCAACTTCACTTCTAAATCACATAAAACATGTGCCGTTCGTTTGTGCTGGTTTGTGCTGTTAAAAAAAAACACTGTAATCAAAACACTTCGGGAGCTGCGACGTGACTCTCCGCCCCATTATTTTTTCTAAATCGCACAAAATAGGTTTCATATTCGTTTGTGCCGTTTAGATATAACCACAATATTTGGTTAGATTTGTGCTGGTTTGTGCAGTGGAAATAAACATAAGCTATTTCTATTCGTGCACGAATATGTTATTTTTGTTTGCTCACAATTTGTGCTCATTTGTGCTGCAAAAAATATTATTTGTAGGCCTAAAAATAATCATTCAGAAGTCTCTCGAACCCAGTTGCTTCATATTTACTAAAATAGTCTCGTTGGGGTGCGTTTCATTTGTGCTGTATTGTACCTGTGAAAGATTCGTTAGTGCTGCTTCTATTATTAAAATATTTAATATTGATTTAAAGATAATGACCCCACATGTATGATATTCTAAATTATTTTAATTTGTTTGTGCTGATGGAATTTCCGTTTGTGATGCTTTATTTAGATATTAAAATAGCCTAGGCCAATATAGCTTATTCTGAGATCTTTTTTTTTTTTTTATCAGAAAAAGCATGAAGCCCGACCATCATTTTGACAGATTTAATTTCTAAAGTGAAAGGGCTTGGCCAATATAAAGATAATTTGCTACAATCCTGCTTTACTTTCGATTTCATGGTCATGCATATTTACCGGTCATACCATTGGATATATACTTCGTTTTAGTCTCATGAGTAGCCAGCATGTCTGTGAGGCTATGCTAGGAAAAAAAAGTAATAATTATATATATATATATATATATATATATATATATATATATATATATATATATATATATATATATATATATATATATATATATATATATATATATATATATATATATATATATATATACAGGCCCGTAGCCAGCCTGGTGAAAGGGGTGGTTCTTTTTTCTCAAAAAGTGGACCTGCAGTTATACGCCATTTAACTATGAGATTTAAATACTGCATTTAGTGACATTTTAAGCAGTACTTTTTTGCTGGATTAGCTAGTCAGATGTCACCATAACTACATTTTTGATGTACTAAAAATATTTTCTAAAAATTTACAATAAAGAAAAATTAAAACAAGACTAATTTTTAAAATACAAATTTATTACATCATATATCATTAGGAAAAAATAGGAATCTGTTAAAGTTTTAAAGTAAAAAAACTGTAGCCTACTGTCATTAATTAGACAAAAATCAAACTGGCCAGCACATTCAACTGTCCTCAGTCACAATTTGGCCATTTCAATTAAAAATAATCATTAAAACATAATAATAATAATAATAATAATAATAATACAATAATAATGAATTCTTCAGATTTTTTCTAGCCTCTTTAGTAAAAAAAAGTACATTTGAGAATTCCTGGATATCAACAATAGCCAAAATATATTCAAATTAATTTAATATGCTCCGCTTCTGGGGCTTAATTCAAACCTTTTTTTTTTGCTCATTTTTATTTCAGGAATAAGGTCCAAGATTTAGAATAAAAGTTACCTGCAATGTTTTCTCTATTTAAAAACAATAGTGAAAGACTTCTCTTACATCAGATTATAGTCCCACTGAAGCCGACAGAGCATTCCGTTTGGTCTTAAAGCCTTTTTTGATGGATTATTTTCATTATTTATGATGGGATAGCAGTCAAAATAGGGCAATTGAGCTCATGTATGGGACAAACTCTGGACCTTTGTCAGTGAGGGGTGGGTCTTCCGAACCCCCCCTGGCTCCAGGCCTGAAAAGTTAGACCACATGTTTTATGCCCAGGGGCGTAGCAACCGGGGGGGACGGGGGGGACACGTCCCCCTCACTTTTAGAAACAGGTGATTCTGTCCCCCGACTCGCCCACACTTTTTATTTGACCTAGCGACCGCACGTGTTCTCTGATTTGTTACTTGATTTGAGTGAAGGATCACTCAGCCAATCACAGCGCGAATCTTTTGAGCGTCTGCCACGAGCTTCATTCATCCACTTTGCGGTTTGGGTGACAGGAGTAAAAATGCACCCCAGAAAAAAGCAGAGGACGATTACATCCGTGCAGTGGCGGTTCTGACATGGGGGCAGGGGGGGCCGGTGCCCCCATGTCAACAAGCTTGGCTTCCCCTCTGGCCCCCCTAAATTTGGACGCGTATTTTTGTGTCAAAACGCCACGGAGAAGCGAGATCAGCCATCGGTGGCGCACGCTCTCGGTGTCGCGCGCACTTGCTCTTGCGCGCACTTGCTCTCTCTGCTTTCGCATGCTCTCGCTGTCAGTGAGGGTGCTGCACACTTCATTTCAGAATTAACCCCCAAATTGACACAGGTAATAAAAAGATTCAACTTCAGTCATGTTCATGTTGTGAAAAACTATCAAAATGTCCACTGTTGATTATATTACACTTCCGTTTTTAATAGCGATTTCAGAAACATTTAATATAGGAAGTCCTCGGCTATGCAGAGGTTATTATTAATCAGATATTGACTGTACATAGTTTTACGTTAGGAAATGCAGTCTTGAACTTACACACTGACGGCAAGTGCCGAAGAACAGATGTAACACATTGATCCAGTTTAGTTTTCAGTCACACTCATAAAAGTCATATTCAACTCGTTTAGTTTTGCTTTCATTCGTTTTTGTTTTTAGTCATGATGACATAAAGCACAAAGAGTCATCAACACATGATTTATTACAACACGTTTTTAAACATAATATTTTAACCAACTAATTTCTAATAACTACTTTTTTGTCTTTCCCATGGTGACAGTCTGTGTATATTTTACTAGTTATTTAGCAAGATGGTTGTATACAGACAAAGTCCCTTTAAGTATTCTATAGTCTTTGATTCAGATTAAAGTGTAATTTTAAGACTTAACTAGGTTATGTTTACTACGAAAGTTGGAATAATTAGTCTTGTTGTGTAGTAGACAATCAAAAAATATACAGTAAATATTTCTTAAAGGAGGCTAATAACACTGACTTAAAATAGTTTTTTAAAAAAAAAATTAAAAACTGCTTTTATTTAAGAAATAGACTCCAGAAGAATTAGTTGTGTTTTATAGGAAATACTGTGAAAATTTGTTTGATTTAGATCACTTGGGAAACATTATTTTAAATTAATTGGAGGGCAAAAAAATGGACTTCAACTGCATCTGTTAAAATTTACAGGTGTAAAAATGTGCCTTGATGTACTTGAATGTTAGACATGTGTTATCCACTAGAATACAAAGCTACTTGTCAAATAAATGAACATAGAAGATTATTTTGAATTTAAGTTATTTAATTAGCTTATTTATGAAGACAGGGCAGCACGGTGGCGCAGTGGGTAGCACAATCGCCTCATACCAAGAAGGTCGCTGGTTTGAGCCCCGGCTGCGTCAGTTGGGATTTCTGTGTCGAGTTTGCATGTTCTCCCCGTGTTGGTGTGGGTTTCCTCCGGGTGCTCCTGTTTCCCCCACAAAAAAATATGGTATAGTTGAATTGGGTAAGCTAAATTGTCTGTGGTATATGGGTGTTTCCCAGTGATGGGTTGCAGCTGGAAGGGCATCCGCTGCGTAAAACATATGCTGGATAAGTTGGTGGTTCCTTCCGTTGTGGTGACCCCTGATTAATAAAGGGACTAAGCCGAAAAGAAAATGAATGAATGAAATGAATGAACTGAATAATTGTTTAAGTATTTTGTGAAAATACCCCCCCCCGGTACAGCTGTCCCCCCCACTTTTAAAATGGTTGCTACGCCCCTGTTTATGCCTATAGTAAACATGTTTTTAATAGAAAGTTGGCTGTAAAAGCGCACCTACAGGTGTTTCAGGCGCAGGTCAGATTTTCTCCATGTCATTATTTATTTTATTTATATTAATTTTGTCTAAAAAATTATTAGACCTGTCCAGTTTCATCTGGAATGCATCCTAGATCACCTTCTGAAGTGGTTTGAGCGATCGGGTTTATATCTGATCAGAATAAACGAATGAAGTGACCAAAACACAGACGTGACGGCATTGGCGCCTTTTGCTGTGAAGTGACATCTGACGGCTGAGGACTCCGCTTGCCATCAGAGCCTTCATCGGACAGTTATTTAAAAAAAAAAAATATGTATAGCAAAAATAGGGAGAAAGGGAGGCCATGTACTGGACAAGTCAATAAATATACAGGACGTCCCGGCTAATCAGCCTTTAATGCGGCCAGTTAGCCTAGAACCTCATGGATAGTGACAGATTTTCATCTGTTAGAAAGTAACTTTAGCCTTACCTTGTTTGGCAGTCTTTTTGAATATATGTTCAATATTTTGCGATAATGACGCCGCTGCTTGCCTTTTCTTTCACTTTTGCTCTTTTCGACACATAGCGTTACTCAGGATGTCGCATCAAAGATTCAAATTAGTGGGTTACTAGCGTCACATTATTGTGGCTTTGAGGCTCCATGAGATTCGAATTACTGGCCATAGTTATTTAAAATTACACTATATTACAATATATATTAAATATAAATATATTATATTAATTATATAATAAATATATTATATAATATTAAATTACATAAAATAACTAAAAGGACAAATTCTGGACCTTTTGGCCGTGGGGGGTTGTTCGTTTGACCATTTTGATTTAGTTTAATAGAAGACAAACATGTAATATTTTGTTATTTTTTTTTTCTTTCGTTGTCTAATTATTATTATTATTATTTATACCGTAAGCTTTTTCGACAGATGATTTTCCTAGAGTTTAAAAATAACATTACAAGTTTACATGGCGGGCAAATTTATGTCATTATAAATAAAACTTATTTGAATGATTTTCTTCACGAATGTAACACTGTTTTATTGTATTTCTTTTCGCTATATTTTTACAGAGAGGCTACTACAGGTGCGAAATGCCTCTGTTGTTTTATATTGCCGTTTGATATGCCCATAACACTCACTTATATGTTGTTTAAAATAAAGCATCACAAACGAAAATTCCATCAGCACAAACAAATTAAAATATTTTAGAATATCATACATGATGGCATCATCTTTAATTCAATATTCAATATTTTAATAATAGAAGCAGCACTAACGAATCTTTTATACAATCCAGCACAAATGAAATGCGCACCAACGAGACTATTTAAGTAAATATGAAGTGTTTATTTTAACGGCACAAACCAGCACAAACGAATGACATGAGTTTGGTGTGATTTAGACAACCTGGGGTGGAGAATGACGTCACGACTCCCGAAATATTTTAATTATATCTGAAGGACGAAAACAGATAGTGTTTGTTTTAACGGCACAAACCAGCACAAATCGAGCACAAACGAATGACATGAGTTTGGTGTGATTTAGACAACCTGGGGTGGAGAATGACGTCACGACTCCCGAAATATTTTAATTAGATCTGATAGACGATAACAGATACAGTGTTTGTTTTAACGGCACAAACCAGCACAAATCGAGCACAAACGAATGACATGAGTTTGGTGTGATTTAGACAACCTGGGGTGGAGAATGACGTCACGACTCCCGAAATATTTTAATTATATCTAAACGACGAAAACAGATACAGTGTTTGTTTTAACGGCACAAACCAGCACAAATCGAGCACAAACGACCTGTGCTGATTTGAAGTCATTTGAGCAACATGGGGTGGAAAGTGACGTCACACGGTCAAAAAAATAATGCTTTATATCTCAGACCCCAAACCAGCACAAACGTTCGTTTTTGCGGCACAAATCAGCACAAACGTAGCACAAACGAATGGCATAGTTTTGGGGTTTATTTGTTTTTATGGGGTGCCAACTTCACGGAGGTCTCTATTTGTTATATAAGATTCGGTTTCTAGAACATTAATATTTTACAACAGCAAATTCAGTAGATTAACTCAATAACAGATAGGCTAACTTTAGTTTTGTCCTCCTAATTTTTATTTCAGACCCATAAAGAGAATTACTGCTAGATATCGATCACCTGTATTTTCCCCATCATGACTAGACGTGTATCAGCAAACTGATAAAGCCTGAGAAAGCCCTGACTTTACCAAATAAACAGTGTTCCACCAGATCCTGTATGTCAGAAAGTATAGTTTACTGCTGAACAATTCATTTTATCATGGTAAAATAACACAGAAATCGAATAATAACACTTCAGTCTTTTCCTGAAGCTTCAACGGTCTGCTTAGAGAAACTGTCAATCACAACTGTCAATCACGAGGACACGCCCAGTTTTTATAGCATTAAATTACTGGCTAAAAACATACTGTTTACAAAAATGAAGATCTGAACCTATATCAGCTTGATAACCAGTGCATTAATTGACCAAAACCATCTTTCTGGACATCTTATTGCAAGTGTAATTAATTTTTTTATTTGGGCTCAACTCTTGTTCATTAACACGGAGGAGGCGGAGTTTATGACTTGTACTGCAGCCAGCCCCCAGGGGGCGATCTAATGGCCGGGAGCGTCACTCAAAAGCAGTCGTGTGGCACACTTGGGGGCGTGACATTAAAACCTCCTGCTTCCTGAGCACGGGCTTAGCTAAAGTGATGCAAATGCTAAAAACAGGGTCCCAACGACTGTGCCCTTGTCTTTGGGTGATACTTTCAAGCTGGTCAGGGCAGGTGAAACCTCAGGACCCTAAAACAAGATCTTCAACTAAACTAGTCATGCCCGTTTTCTATGTCTCCACCTAGCCACTCCCCTCCTCCTAAAACACTTAATTACAGACTCATTTTAGACTTGCTTTCAGACTTGTGATAAAGGGCTGGTTCTTTTCTCTCTATTTGCAGTTATTTAAGCACTACCTTTAGCTAAATGAGCTTGTCGGATGGTCATCAAAAAATAGGAGTCTATTAAAGTTTTAAATTAAAAACTGTAGCCTGTTGTCATTTATTAGGCAAATAACAAACTGACCAGCACAACTTTCCTCAGTCAGAATTTGGCCATTTGAATAATAAATAATATATAAACATAATAATAATAATAAAAGAGCTTGGTTGTCAAATTAATTTTAATATGGGCCGCTTTTGGTGCTTCACACCTTTTTATTGGTAATTTTTTTGTTTCAATATAAGGTCCAAGATTTTGAATAAAAGTTACTTGTAAAATGTTTTTTCTATTGAAAAACAATACAGTAGCGAAAGATGACTTTGCTTACATCCTATTGTATGTTTTCTTGCACAGCTTGATGTTGGATTGATGAAAAATAACACTTTGCATTGGCCAAAACTGATTAGCTGAAGATACACTGATGTGATGGTGAACAGATGATACGGCTTGATCTTGAACTCTTTTTCAACAGGTTATTTTCACAATTTATGATGGTGTAGCAGTCAAAATCTGACAAATGAGTTTATGTATGGGACAAATTCTCTAACTATGTCATTGAGAGGCGGTCGAACCACCCAAACCACCCGAACCCCCCACCCCTGTCTACAGGCCTGCGGTGTCACATCATCCTTTAGAAATATATGCTTTTATAAACATCCAATGATAATTATAATAACATCTATAGTTATCAAAGTTAAAAATGTTTGTTTGCTAAATAAAAAGCCCATAATAACAGCATTCAATTGGAAAAGAAATCTATTGTCAATTTAGAAATGTATTTACTTTCACTTTTGATCAATATAATGGACCACTGTTGAATAAATGTATCGATTTCCCTAAAAGCAAGTGGGTCACAATATACAAACAACTAAGCTGAATTTCAAGCCATAATCCAGACATGTTGACATTATGCAGAACATTTTGTGATCAACAATATGGCTTATCAGAAATGGTAAACTTTGATTAAGCTAAACTGATAAACACTGTCTAGACTCTAGGGCTCTGAAAACACACTACACTCTTAAAAATAAAGCCTTGAAAAGGGAGTTTTAAAGCCGTCCCATGGAAGAAGATTTTTCTCCAAAAAAACAATTAAATAAATAAATTCAGTGATGAGTTCTTAAAATAGCATTTTGTTTTTAGTGTGAGGAACATTTTAAATTTGTAACAAATAATTTTCCATAATAAAGAACCTTTTGTTGGATGAAGAGGTTACATCAGTGGTGTAGTCGGGGCTATACGCACGTATACTCAGTATGCCTACTTTTTTCCATGAGCTGTTTGGGTATTACGACTTCTGAGGATCAATAATTGCGTATACCCTCGGTATACTCACTTGTTTTTCTGATTAGACTTCCCTAATTTACGTGTATTCGCGTCCCCTTGAACTGTATACCAAATGTTTTTTTTTACTTGCATCTTATTTGTTGCAATCAGTGAATTTTTGTTTAATTTGCGGCATTCCCCGCCCCCTGACGATCGCAGCAGCTGTGAGAAAATTTCGGGAGTTTTTCGATAACAACGACAAGTCAACTAAATGATGTCTCGCTGAAACACTGAGGTAAAATTATTTTTAAAAAGAATGTGCACCGCTTTAGCTCCCTATATTTCTATTCAGTCCCTCGAAATGTTTTGCGATTCCCTCATGATCTGTACACTACTAAATGATCACCTTAGTCCCCTTTAAATTTGATATGAAAACGGCGGCAGACTTTCGCTCCTCCGTTTTCAACTCGTTTTTCGTTTAATCAGCAAACCACAGCTTTGCAGAGTGAGAACAGAAGGTGTGTTTATCTATAGATTGTTATAATATCTGCATATTCGCAGTTCTTTGCTATAGAAACACTTGTATCACATGTAGCTACCAATCGGGTTTCCCCATCTACTGTTTCCTTGGCGCTTCCCTCATCATCACAGCTGTTTCCTCCAGCGAAAATGCAACCCTTAATGAACATTTATCAATTAACTATGATTATAAAACACATTACAGTGCATGTGGCATTATATATATCATACATTCATGCACAGGATTAAACACAGTGACAGAACCACTCAGTGAATGTACTCATTTTAACTGCATATCAAAGTGAAACATTATGTGTTGTATCTTGTTAAAAATTATTTCCTATTATGACTTATATTATGATAGTGAAATATGTAAATTAGCCTGTAAATTTTTGATTATGTTTATATTTATGCCACTTTAAATTATAAAAGTGGCAGTTCTATTTAAAACATGGAAAAATACTTGAGTATAGGCTAGTATTTGAGTTTTTGAAGAAAAAAACTTTTTATTTTCCTGATAAAAAAAAAATATATATATATATATATATATATTGTTATATTAATTATAGGCCGGGTCCGGGTCTGCTGGGGGCACTATTAGCTAAGCATAAATCATTGAATAGGATTAGGCTATTAGCACCTCGCTTTAAAATGAACAAATTTGTTTAAATATTTTTCCTTTTTTAATGGATAGTTCATTCAAAAAAAAGTAAAATTGTCATCCTTTACTCAACCTTTACTTGTTCCGAACCGGTTTGTCTTTTTTTAATTTTGTTTAACACAAAAGAAGATATATTGAAGAAACCTGTAATCATTAACTTCCATAGTATTTGTTTTTTCTTTCAATAGTTACAGGTAACTTATGTTAAATAAAAAAAAGTTATATATATATATATATATATATATATATATATATATATAAATTGTTTCGTCGTTTCGTTGCCTACTTTTAATATTTGGGTTGGGTGGGTAATAGTACACCACTTTTTTTTTAGGACTACACCACTGGGTTACATGGATTTTAAAAGTTCTTAAAGAGCCCCTACCAGAGGTGGGACCAAGTCATTGCTTAAAGTCACAAGTAAGTCTCAATTCATTGCCCTCAAGTCCCGAGTCAAGACAGGCAAGTCCCGAGTCAAGTCCCAAGTTCCACCACAATAGAGTTAATTTTGCCTCAGAAATTGCATGATTTCTATTGGTGCACTGTTTATTAACAATAACCAAAATACTAAAATAGACTTACATATTAAATTTTTAATCTAATAAACCATAACATTTTTGGCTGTGTTATATGATGAGATATTTCCAGTTTCAAACACTTAAAGACAGAGAATAGACCAGTGGCGCCCCCAGAAAATTTTCTTAGGAGTGGCCAGAAGAGGCCGCACCAAATCTTGGGGTGGCACACAAAAAAAAAAGTATGAATTCAGTGTAATGTTATATTTTTGTTTCTGGTAAATGAAATAATGTGGTTTTAATTCATTTAATCCCCCCCCAAAAAAAAAAAATCTAAATTCAAATGCAGTAAAATAAAAAAAAAAACATTTTGTTTTTAAACACGTTTCATATATATAAATAACTTTTCAGTTATTTTCACATACTTTTATTGTACAGCATACGGTATATGCCTTGTGTAAAATTAATGAAGAATAATGAATTAATAAAACAAACAAATGAACAAAAGGCATTACTATACACACACACACACACACACACACACACACACACACACTATACAGACTCTAATAATATCATTTATCCATATTTCTTTTTGAGCCACATTATTATTAAAACAGCTTTTTTTATTGATGTACCTCAGGGTAAATAATAAATTGCCATTGCTGTCTATATTGAAGGTGTGTGCGTGCTGTCAACGACGGAGGGGGGTGGGGAAGTGAATCAGTTACAATAGTGGCACCAATCAATCCACAATAATTTAGTGGCTGCTATTTATTCATTTATTTATTGAAATATTGTGCATTTACATAAGTACATTTAAAATAATAATGTCAACAGCAAAATCATATTGGGGTGGCCACAGGGGTGGCTTGAGTTTACACAGGGGTGGCTGTGGCCACCCCTCGAAGGCACCCCTGGAATAGACGTTGAATGTAAAGAATACATTTTATTTTAAAAACATTTATTAAACATCCTAAAGGTGCACCATACTAAACAAATAAAACATTTAAACAAAAACTAACGCAAGCAGAAATGTAACTGTGATAACAATAAAAAAAAACTTAAGCCTACTGTACTATTCACTCTTAAAATAAATGTCACTATCAATCCCATTTTATCATGCCAACTAAAATAAAGTGAACTAGTCTTTTCTGTCTTCCACATTGTTGATGAGATTGTGGAGGACATTTTCCCTGTCATCCTCTTCATTTTGAGGAGAAGCTGTTCTACAGGGCCCTACATATTGGCATGTACAGTGTTTTGAACAGTAAAGTACTTCGATTAATCTGTTGTGGTAATACTATAGTTGCTATGGTAACACAACATTCATTCATTAATTTTCTTTTCGGCTTAGTCCCTTTATTAATCCGGGGTCGCCACAGCGGAATGAACCGCCAACTTATCCAGCACATGTTTTTATGCAGCGGATGCCCTTCCAGCTGCAACTCATCTCTGGGAAACATCCACACACACTCATTCACACTCATACACTACTGACAATTTAGTCTACCCAATTCACCTGTACCGCAGGTAAACCGGAGCACCCGGAGGAAACCCACGCAAACGCAGGGAGAACATGCAAACTCCACACAGAAACGCCAACTGACACAGCCGAGGCTCAAACCAGCGACCTTCTTGCTGTGAGGCGACAGCATTACCTACTGCGCCACTGCGTTGCCGGTAACACAAGTGCTGTTTTTTTTTTTTACACTATAGGGTATATTATACTACAATTCACCACTTTACTGTAGTAAAACTACACTATGTACACTCTCAGAAATAAAGGTACATGAGCTGTCACTGGGGTGGTACCTTTTCAAAAGGTACAAATTTGTACCTTAAAAGTTTATATTAATACCTCAAGGGTACATACTGGTACCTAAAAAGTACAAAATTGTTCCTTTTAAAATTTGTAAGTACTAATATATACTTCTGAGGTACAAATATGGACACTTCAAGTACAAATGTGTACCTTTTGAAAAAATACCACCCCAGTGACAGCTCGTGGATCTTTATTTCTGAGAGTGTATTTCATTTTATGAGTTCACTATTCTTAATACAGTATGCTGAAGCATTCATTAACAAGTTGTAAATAATACTAGCCTAAAAACATAGGCAGTATATCTAACACTCAAAAACACTAGAATTTATTATATAATTTACCTTAACCTTTCAAGTTTTTCGTGTATTGTTAATAAATAGTGTAGCAATATAGAAACCATATCAACATTCTTGGGATAACCAATTTAACAGGAGGATCTTTGGAGAGCAAAAGCACGATAGGTATGAGGCACCAGAGTGGACAAAAGTCAAGCGAACGCGCGCGAGAGACCGATGCTGCATCCCAATTCGCATATTTATACTACGACCTAAAAGTATGTACTTTTTTTGTGGAGGAAAAATATATACTTTTGAGTGTGTAACAGAAAAGTATGCAAGCTTTGGGACATACTACTTCCTCGTTACACAGATCGTTGTGTTGCTTAGTTAAGAGCCCTGTCAATCATCCACATTTCTGTCGTATTTAATTTCCTACCTTATTGGAGAAGCAGCAGCAGGATAATCTCCCATTCACGAGTCTTTCATGCAGAGAAATCTCCTCAGGTCTTTGGATAATTCTGCATTCAGACGGTAATGTCCAAACACGTCTTTATATAAGTTCAGTATTGTTGTTGCAGATGAAATATAACACAGACAATGGTATTTAAATATTCTCCAGTGGGCTAGATATTAATTAACAGTCATACAAATATCTTTACCGAAGCCTCTCTGCTTGACGGTTGGTCTCGTGCGTCCATCATGTTTGTAGTTTGTTTACACTTTTCACCCGCGTTTTGTAGTTCTACTTTCGAGAGACCGAATGTACGCGCCGTGGGCGCGAGAGACCGAATGTACGCGCCGCGCGCGTGAGAGACCGAATGTACGCGCCGCGCGAGTGAGAGACCGTATGTACGCGCCGTGCGCGTGAGAGACCGTATGTACGCGCGAGAGACACCGAGTATTGGCTCGGTTCAATGACTGTATAAACTAGGCTCGGTCTCTCTGCGTTCGCCTGACGCTGTCGAATCAAAACAATATACGGTGCTTTGATTGGATGTTGTGCCGAATGCGCGCATGCTCTCTGTCACACACACACACACAAACAGAGAGAGAGAGAGAGAGAGCGCGCAGAGCGGTCCGTGTCAACCTACTTTTTATCTTTGGGCTTTTTATGGGAAGCAGCAAGTCTTCACAAGTTAATGGGCGCAAGTCCAAGTGAAAGTCACGAGTCATTTATGTTCAAGTCCAAGTCGAGTTGCAAGTCTTTTCATATTTTGTCAAGTCGAGTCTAAAGTCATCAAATTCATGACTCGAGTCTGACTCGAGTCCAAGTCACATGACTCGAGTCCACACCTCTGGCCCCTACTATCCATTATAAAAGGTCATATTTTGGTTTGGGGGTCTCTAACAACAGGCTGATGTGCATGCAAAGTAAAAAAACACTTTCATTATCTTATAATATGCATTTATTTTTACCAAATTATGCCAACGACTACTGTATGATTCATTTTGACTCATTCGTTCCCAAACCCCTCCTTTGCGTTAGGCTAATATGATGTGATTGGTCTGATGACCCAGTCTGTTGTGATTGGTTGACTGGGTTCAGCACCAGACAGAGAGAAATGCCCACCATGGCTATGAAGTAGCACAGAGTATGTGAGAGCCCAAGGCAGGAATGCAATGAAGCAATGCAGTTAAATGCAGTTATTCCTCTATCCTTAACCCAAACCACAAGTAATAACAATGACACACATTCAGTATTAATCCACACAGTGGCAAAAGTTGAACTATTACAAAGATTGACTGGGCCATGCGTGTGTAGGAACAGATGACGCTGGCCATAGCAAAGACAAACGACAGGGGATCGTCAGTTCAGAAACGCATTTAAATCGCTAAAGGAAGTCGCACTCGTTGCGTTTTTAATGTGGTTTTGGATGCAATATGTGAATAGCCCCTTAAAGGTTTAACCCGAGAGATGTATTACAAGCATTGATCTACAATAGATAAGTGATGTCAAGCCACGTGGAACGATTACAAAGTACAACACACTATTAAATGTTAATAAAATATTAAAACGAGGCAACAATTTTAGTTACACTTACATGTTATGATCTGGAGGAATAAGAAACTGGTCCATATGAACTGTAACAGTTACTGACAAAGTCCCATACATAATAGTCTCTGCTGCTGCTTTTTTTATTAGCAAACGGCCGATGAATCCTGCATTGCAGCGTAGGTTATTATGAAAGGAAAGGCCGTTTTACCGGTGAAGGGACTCACTGAATTAAAACCAGTTCGAATCAGGCTTGGAATTTTGAGCGCAAATTGCTTCATTCGCTCCAAGGCTTATACCATCAGGATAACAGGGGGGGCCAATTCATTCGACTCTCTTCCCCCAATACTCTGGCCCAGATAGACAGAGATGCGGCCGCAATTTTGGTTAATGTTCAACCAGCGAGACAATTTGAGCTTTCAGGATCTCCCATCACAAGACTTTTGCATCATGAGACTTTTGGCTGACCAGTTTTGTGATTTTGGTGGCCATGTGTTTGCCCTCGAGACATTCCACATCCTGCTAAATGGACAGAATTCAGAGACAAAGAAATGAATGAGAGACTTAAGAAATACAATTCTCTTAAATGTTATAGCCAAGGCAAAATTTGATATTTTGCATAATAGCCATAGGTTTCCTTATGTGCCATGTTTGTTCCAACCAACCAGGTTCATAATGTGTGGTTTCACCCTTATAACAGGTTAAAGTGATTTGTATGTGTCTGAAATGTTTTATGTTTGATATCAAATCGAACCCCTCTTCATTAGCAATACATTGGGGTAAATGATAATTTAGTAATACGAACAGTATTCGCCTTGTAACATTTTATGTCAGATAGTTACAATCTTACCAGAGATTTTACCACGTGAAGTCTCTTGCAGTCGGTTAATGATTAAACCTGATTACACTGGTACGGGGCGTGGCCCCGCCCTTCATGGCAACTGCTCATTGGGTGACAGCGTCATGAGAGATGGACCAGATCAGGTCATTTAAAAACCCCGGCAGCCCGAAAATCAGCGCCTTTTGCATCAAGCCGGTTTGCGCCCGCTGTTGCATCCGCCCCCAGTCGCCACCACGCGATTGGGTCACCACCAACTCTTTATGCAAACCTCTTAAGTTTCGGACCTCTGAAACTTCCGCTAAACTGACTTTCAGCAGAGTCGGCTATCCCGGTCACCCAGGACAACGAGCCTCGCTTACGAGCAGGAATCCCAGCGACGTCACAAAGAAGCCACCCTTGAGCGCCACGTGTTTCCTCACTCCAGCCCGGCGAGGGAAAACTCGAATCAAGAAGACTTCAACAACTCGCGCAAGTAACACAACAACTGTTGTCTCTTTCTGATTTGGTGCCTGTGATCTTAAGCAGTTAAAGATGAGTCAAATCTCTGCTTTTGTGGTTTCTCAGGTGATTCTAAGATCTAGTACGAAATACTAGATGGTCTGGGACTGTTTGTCAACTCATTTTGCATCCTCTGAACTGCCTGTGTGTGTGTGTGTGTGTGTGAACGTGTGTGTGTGTGTGTTTGTTTGTTGTTTTGATTATTACGTAGATTAGCCTCATGTATCGTAGTGTAGCTCAATAAACCTTTGTAAGAACTGTGTTCTTGTTTATGTGCTTCTAAGTCATTGCCTCAAGCTGTAGATCTGTTACCTTGCTAAAAGTTAACCCTATTCTGTGTTATGTTATTATCGCTGGCCACGGAAATAATATAGACAAGATTAGTAAAACGTGATGTCTCTATTTGTGGGACAAAACTTCAGATAAAGTGTGAATCTTTTGATCGGATTCAATTTGACTCAATTGATTCGAATCAATGATTCGGATCTTCAAGATCCGAGTCATTGATATGAGCTAATAATTCCTAATCGATCTTATAACGTAGATTGATTTCTTACACCGGATCCGGTGCTACATATTTGGTGATGTACCATATCGACGTCAACGCGTTCAGGCAAAAGATCCGAACCCAACACAATTAATTTATTAATTTTTTGTTCAGAATCAATAGTTTTAAACATGGTGCACTTTCAGATTTAAACCTCAGCTGGATGTTTTCAGTCACTTAGTTCTGTGTGACACACTGCGTGGAAGCTCATTTTCAAAAACCCATAATAGGGGCTCTTTAATTTGTAGATCACTTGCCTTCAGACATGGAAAAGTGGTTTGTCAACTAGGTTATTATTATTTTAATTGTCAGATGTTTTTGTGTTCTATTGTTTGTTTGTTTTCTTTTTTTTTTCTCTTAAATGATATTGAAATTATATAATTGTATGGTTAGAGATATATAAGGCAATATTTATGATAAATAAGGTTCCAAATACTGCATACAATAATACGCTAACTTGTTCTCTGGTGTCTACATAATATGTATGTGGCTTTGGTAAGTTCAAAAAAATCTCTAGAAATGGTTTAAAATGCTTACGTATTACACCATGAAATACGCCATAGAATCAGAATACACACACACACTAAAAAAATATATATTAACAAACAAAGTAGATTATTTTAAAACAAAGTAGTTTTATTTTTTAAGAGGCTTATTTTAGCTAAGAGGAGCCAAGAAAATTATTATTATTATTAATATTATTATTATTATTATTATTATTATTGTTATTAATATTTTTGTTTTGTGTATTGTAATTTACTGTCCCCTAATTGTGTAATTTATGTATTGTTATTTTTCTAAGTTTTTATTTTTCTCTTCATTTTTAATTCATTCTTCATGTATGCTTATGGTCCAAATAAAAGAACCATGTCACATCTTTAAAGCTTAATTCATTGTATTTCTGAAAGCACATTGTGCATTTATCCTGCTAGTTTTGAATAAACATCAAAAAGTGAAGCCACTGATGCCAGCATTAAACCCATTAAAATCAAATCATTTTAAATAAAGTAACATGTGCAGTCCAGCACGTGTTCCACTAATAGCTTGAGGCAAAAAAAGGAGAAAAAAAATTATATATATATATATATATATATATATATATATATATATATATATATATATATATATATATATATATATATATGTATATGTGTATATATATATATATATATATATATATATATATATATATATATATATATATATATATATATATATATATATATATATATATAGACCATTTCAATGTGATGATGCCAGTGGCCCATGAGCACTTCCTGCTTGCTGTCAAACTATTTCACAACCATAACAAGATGCAATTCAATCATATCTTCACATAATAACAGCTATCATAACATTATTCATCAATATGGGGACCTTTTTGGATTCTCAGAAGCTATGGAAATTAAAAATGTAAAACAGGAAATAGAATAGGACCATTGTTATTGTTTACATCCCTCAAAATGGTCTATATATATATATATATATATATATATATATATATATATATATATATATATATATATATATATATATATATATACACACATATATATCCATTAGTTCCTACGAGTCTCAGTATTCTGTTGACAATCATGCACATGGCAGAGGTGTGCCACCGTCTGCTACTGGCCTACAAACAGACCTGAGCTACACTGGCACTGAACGGGAGTTCACTGGGTTCATTACAGTCTTGGAAGCTGGAGCCAACTGGGCCATTCCAGTAAATAATATTTCTTCTCTCTCTCTAAACAGAGAGATGACTGCATATACGAGCTGATATTAAAAGAAGCGGAGTCAGAGAGCCAGACTGCTAGATAAACAGATGCTTAATGATGGGAGACTTAAAATAAATGTTTTAAATTATTTCCGGTGCTTCAGAGCCTTGAGCAGTATATTTATAGCTGAAGTTCACATTGTCTTATGTGCAGTGTTGAGAAATAGATACAGCTATAGCGTAACTACATTTTTCAGTAGTTTATTTTTATACAGTAGCTACTGTAAACCATGTAGCTTTCCCAGTAGCTAACTATATTTTTAGAGAAGCAGCACACCTTTTTGCAAGATCACATATTAAAATAATGTATTACATTGGTACATGAAGCAAGCACTTTGTGTAATTGATTTTAATTGATTTTCAATTTCTTACAATTTTGAGAAAATGCTACTGTATGTTTACATTAATTTGTTTACCAGTTCCCCCAGGAGTTTGTGAGTTAGTTTCATGAGATCAAAAAAATTTAATCATTTTGTGAGATTTGTTACAAGAAAACACAATATAGCTATACTGCATATAAATATATATATATATATATATATATATATATATATATATATATATATATATATATATATATATATATATATATATATATATATATATATATATATATATATATATATATATATATATAAAATTTTGACTCTTGGTAGTCTGTTTGAAATATCTAAATGCAGTGTGTAATTTAAATTAGTCTTTCATATCATAACTGTATTGTTTGAAATATCAAATATTTAACTTGAAACAATCCTCATTAGTGCTTATTCACTTATTTATTTGTAATTACATGATTGTGAAAAAATGTAGTTTCAGTATAACTAATTTTAGGTACTAAATTGTATAGTACTGTAGCATAGTACATATATATATATATATAGAGAGAGAGCACATATCTACTTTAACTGATAAATAGCTTGTTGCGTATCAAACTAGTTTCAGATTAGCTTCCGCAACACTGATTGTATAATTCTATTGTGTTGCATTGGTTGTGCAGTATATAAACATCAGATGACTTGTAAAACAGGTTTTGAACTGCTCATGATCATATGACTTTCATACAGATGCTCAAATTTTTTTTTTTTTATTCACACACTTAATTTCCTTGGCTTATTCCCTACTTTATCTGAGGTTGCCACAGTGGAATGAACCACCAATTACTATGGTAATTGTTTTACACAGCAGATGCCCTTCCAGCCAAACACCCCACACTCTCCCATTCACACACTACAGCTCATTTAGTTTTATTCAATTCACCTATATTGCATATTGCAGGGAGCCCACACAGACACAGGCAGAACATACATACACCACTTAGAAAGGCCTCCGGGTTCAGCCAGTACTTGAACCAGCAACCTTCTTGTTGTGAGCAACCATGCTGCCCTTTTTTATTAATTGAAGCACAATATGCTCTTTTAGACCATTCTCAAGTCTTGCTGGAAAACATAATCATCAGGGTTAAGAGGTAATGTGCTGCTATATTTAAAACAAGAGGGCAACTCTCTATTCTGTGCACTTTTTTCATTAGAATACATTTTGTATTAAAAAAAAACAGCAGCAAATGTTTGATCTACTATCCTGCATGATTTAAGAACCTTGAGCTTCAGTGGACCTTTTAGAATAAACAATATTCTCATTTAATATGTTGCTAAATGTTTTTAAATCCAGAAATAGTGCTTAATTTAAGTCTTAATTGTTGTGCTGTATTTCACACCTATAAATAATAAATAAAGCTTATATAGCTTATCAGGGGCGATTTTAGGATTTTCATTTTAGGGGGGCTCAGCTCCTTATGAGGTAAATAAATAAATAAATAAATATATATATATATATATATATATATATATATATATATATATATATATATATATATATATATATATATATATATATATATATATATATGATGTCTATATATCTGAGGTTTCTATCTCTGTCAGTGACTCTTACAGTTAAAATGAGTACATCCACTAAGTGGTTCTGTCATTGTGTTTAATCATTTCTGTGCATGCATGACTGTATGATATAGTATGGTAGTTCATTTTGAAATAAAAATAGTCAACTGTTTGTTAAGAGTTAAATTTTTTGCTGGAGGAAACAGTTGTGATTATGAGGTGAGCACTGAGAAAACAGTAGATGGGAAATCCAATTGCTCCTTCATAACAACGGGGTACAAGTGATACAAGTATATCTATAGCAAAGAACTGCAAATAAGCATATTTTATAACAATTTATCGATAAACACACACCTTGTTCTCTCGCTCTGCACAGCTGTGGTTTGCTGATCAAATGAAAATGAAATGACGAGAAGGAGCCGAATTTTGCCGCCGTCTTCATATCAAATTTAAAGGGGACAGAGACGATAATTTGGTCTACAGTTTATGAGCTAATCGCAAAAGTTTTAGGGGGGCTGAGCAGAAATATATATATATATATATATATATATATATATATATATATATATATATATATATATATATATATATATATATATATATATATATATATATATATATATATATATATTATATATGCATACACATATGTAAAAGCAGTGATAATTGTCTTTAACATAAATCATATTTAAATAGTAACAGTAATATTAATAACATTACTTCTTTTTCAATATTTAATCCTAAGCATCATTTTTGAGCATGATTACTCTGAAAGATCAGATTCTACCACATGTTCTTAAATACATCTTTACAATAAGAAATAAACAATGACTACAGCAATTCTGTTCCAGATGCAGATTTACAAGTGTTGCATGTCACACTGCAGGACACCGCTGTCACCGCTTGATCAACTACCTCTATATACACAGAAAAACAGGTGCACCCTTGCAATTAATACAGCACAGTCAAGCAAACACCAGCACACAGAGAAAGGCTGATCTTTCTGTCAGCAAACACCGCGCTCATACGTGCAACGACTCTGGAGGAAACACACACGCACGCATCCGCACACACGCATCCGCACCGCGAGCACGAGTGGACAGCGCCGTGGTGCTGAAAACACCGTGCGGAGCTCCAACTGCAACCGCAGTCGCGCAAATACAACTGTCGCGTTAATGTTTAACGTCTGACCTATTCGACAGCACGCATTAAAACGTGTAGTAATCTCTAGTAAACGGCAGCTGATGGGATTTTTAGCGAAGATGGCGCCCACAGCAAACCCAGCCCACCAGAGCCGCACGGAATGACCATAACTGAGACAAAATACTACAAGCACGAGCCACGGAAACCTCCGAGGCGCGTGACATTGACCTCTCAAGGCGAACCCGGCTGTTTTGTCCGGGCTCACCTCAACAATAGCCTAATATTGACAGTCTACGTAAGCAGACGTATTAGATTTCAGGAGACAGTCATGCTTGAAAATGACAGGGAGCGTTTTTAAAGAGACAAATGCAGCCATCATCAACGAGCCCGAGACTGCAGCACTGCTAGCCCGCATAGAGCCCTCCAGCCCGCTCGCTCCCTGTTAACCCGCAGATATCGTTCATTTAAGAGTCACACTTGTGTTGATCGAGGTCAAAAACAACCTGAAACCCTAATCTTATTATGAATTTGCAATGCAATTACCTCATTGTATTTCAATTGTGCTCTAATTTGGTGACAATAATCATGTATATATGTAATGTATAAATTATGTATATATACAAGTATTTAAATGCCAGATTTTGTTGTCCACGATCCAATTCAAACATTAATATTCAAAATTATAGTAGCCCAACAAAATTGAACAATGTATGATTGATTACATCTTAGTTCAACTCAACCGATATGATCTAAGTCTTATTTGAGGCTTCTCAACAATGTTAATCTCTCTGTGTTGCTAGCATGGCTGAAATGTTGAATTTGCTTTGTGTTACAGTCAGGCCATTTAATAGGTGGTTGTGTATATGTGTGTTTATGTTAACCTGTTTGACATGTTAGTGTTTTCCCTGCATTGTGGCTCACTGCATTGTTTTTCTCCATATTCCCCATTCATTTGCTTCATTTCATTAGGCCTGTCCACAAACAACACATGTGTGACTGCTTTTCAATGCTCAGCTTTTACAAATCAAGTCCATGATTATTTACTTTTATTTTTACTGCTGCATAAATATCCCATTCTGGTGAAGTACCAATTTCTAAACTTTTCCTTTTTTATCTTTGGTTAGTCAACAATGACCAAACAACACCACAGGGTTAAGGGTTGCTGAACAATCTCTATCAGCAGGCTTACTTCAGTGTGGACTGCTCCTTCTCCTCCTCTTTCTTCTGTCTGTCCATGACTGAAAGGATGATCTTCCTCTCCTCCTCAGTGAGGTGGCTCAGGTCTGGCATGTCCGGCGGATCAGGAGCCACAGGGGACGTGGCCGGGGCCCCCCGAGCTGACATTTTCAGGTCTATGTGCTGCTGAAAGAGCAATGAATGAACATTAAATGCATCTGCAGAGAGCCTACACATGTGCTACTGTTTGTGTTTATCGGATACATAACTGTAGGTTAGCATCTAAATGGCGTGATTCTGAAGAAATGTTGCACTACAGTAACACACAAGCTCATCTGTGAGACCAAGCTGCTGTATGTTCAAGGTAGACATTTAGCACACTATTAACGATAATCGATATAACCCCGTGACAGCATGGGAAAACGAGTGTACACAATGTAGCTTGTCACGCCGGCTCATAAAAACAAGCATCTTCTGAGAATTAGGTGTAAAACCCTTGGGGCTTCTCGCGTTACATGCCTGTTTCCGGGCATCCCTAGCATGCCTGTCGAATGTGTGGAGAGAAAACGAGTGCTTGCCTTTTATTTCGCAATCATGGTGAATGCAGTCTAACCCATGGCTGCTGCCGCTTATGGAGAGCTCTCGCGCATCGTCCAATGGCAGGGCGCGCGGTGCCTTATTGCGGTTCTCGGCGTCCTCGCTTCCGCCAACGTCCTCCCGATTCCCTCCTGGTCGCTGCTGTTAACTCCAAGAGATTTCTTGAATGCACAAAAATGGATGCGGTAGGGGAAACGGTCCGATAGGAGAGCGAGGCGGAGCGACGGTCTTACGTAGGACAAAGATCAGATGGTCCAGTCGCACGGGCGGGGGCAGCGGAAGTGCGCGCGCCCGGACACATTCATTGACAGGAGGCGTGAGAGGAGCTGTGATGTACTGTAGACTATGGAGATGATGACAAGTCATCATCACTTGTTACAGTTTTTATGTCGCAGAAAGCAATTGGTTAAATGATCCACGTGTTCTTGGATGACAATTATGAAACGCTATCAGACAAACCCTAAACGATTAACTTTAATATTAACCATCCGCATGGCAGATGATTATAAATAGGGTCCAAACAAACCATATGTAAATATATTTCAACTTTCATTAAAACTGTAAAGTAGTCAGGACATGTAAGCACTGGGGGGAGGTTGGCTATCTATCTATCTATCTATCTATCTATCTATCTATCTATCTATCTATCTATCTATCTATCTATCTATCTATCTATCTATCTATCTATCTATCTATCTATCTATCTAGCTAGCTATCTAGCTATCTATCTAGCTATCTATCTAGCTGTCTATCTCTATCTATCTAGCTGTCTAGCTATCTATCTAGCTGTCTGTTTAAGCTTTTAAATCAAGTTAATTAAAAAATTAAATTTATAGGTAAACTATATATAGAGCAAACGTTTTCAACATTGATAATAAGAAATATGTTTGAGCAGCGAATCCTCTTATTGGAATGATTTCTGCCAGATCATGTAACACTGATTACAGTTTTTCTCAGTCGCTTTGGTGCATTTCTCAAAACACTATTTACATTTGCACACCAGTTAATGCATTTCTCAAAACAATTAGTACAAACTGCAAAACCTAGTTGATAACCTGCAAAAGTGTGTCACTTGCTCAAAATGGATAGCTCATTCCTCAAAAGCAAGTATTGATGTCAATGAAAGTGTCAGTGTCATCAAAATGAAAAGTCCTGACACCATTGTTTATGAACAAGATAGTCAAATGGCTTTGTCATGTTTTCATTATGACAGTTTACTCTGTACATTTTTTCTAATGCAAAAAAGTCAGATTTTGGTGACACTTCCTGAAAATGCTCAAGATAGCACTATATACTATTTGCACAGCCATTTGAAAACTACACTAAAGTTAGACATCACTGCATTTAGTGAGGTATCTGAGTATAAGACACTGAATATGTATGTTTCACATTTTTACTGCAATTGCTCTTTGCAATTCTAATTTATTCACAGCATTGTGCAAAAGAATAAATACACCCTTTTTTACAACAAACATAAACTTCCTTTGGGTAGAGCTGTGCACAACTGTAAACAATATTGCAGAACATATTGGAACTGAACCTACAACATACACAGGTCTGTAAATCATTCATCAAATTGTTCAATTCAGGAGACATTTTCAGAAAAAAAAGATTTAAAGTTTTTAAATAAAATTAGCTTGACAGATTTTGACAACTAGTTCAACATTTTTGTATGTGATGACTCAAGTAATGAAATGAAGACTATTAGTTTAATATGGAATGACTATTCAGCATCCACAAGTTTAGTTCATTTTGACTGACATGATATAAGCAAATGAGAATGTTACAAACAGCAGAGAGTTGCATGAAAGCAATTGATGCATGTCCAAAAGCATTTGCAATTTGCTGGAAGGAATGAGAAACTGCTGCTATGATGTGCACAAATGACTAATTGTTTTGAGAAATGCATGAACTGTTATGCAAATGTGAATAGTGTTGTGAGAAATGCACCAAAGTGACTGAGAAAAACTGTAATTGTGTTGACATCACAACAATTACCCTAAACTATTTTGATATTACACAAAAAATGCAGACTTGAACAAAACAAAATAATGTAAACATGCATTACAATAATGTATATTTTATTATAACAACTCACTGAACAAAGAAACAAAGAATATTGCAATTATGAACATAGCAACAATAGGTCATTCACGATTTGATATGGTCAGATTTAAATATGTGGCTATGTATTTCTTAATAATTTGTAGTAACTGAGATTGGTGTCTTTAAGCAAAAGTATTAGAGCATTATTACATAAAAAATGTATTACATACATTTATGCAGACTGTCTTATTTATTCATTCATTCATTTTCTTTTCGGCTTAGTCGCTTTATTAATCTGGGGTTGCCACAGCGGAATGAACTGCCAACTTATCCAGCATGTTTTTACGCAGCAGATGCCCTTCCAGCCGCAACCCATCTCTGGGAAACATCCACACACACTCATTCACACTCATACACTACGGACAATTTAGCCTACCCAATTCACCTGTACCACATGTCTTTGGACGTGTGGGGGAAACTGTAGCACCCGGAGGAAACCCACACGAACGCAGGGAGAACATGCAAACTCCACACAGAAATCCCAACTGACCCAGCCGAGGCTCGAACCAGCGACCTTCTTGCTGTGAGGCGACTACACTACCTGTCTTATTCTAAGCTATTTTGATTTATATGTGCACCATATTTGTAATACAGTAGGTGTGAAGAAAAATTTTAAATACTTTAATCACCTACGACTCTCCCAGTCAAAATGATTGCAATAAAGTAGCCTATCAAAATCAGATTTTTTCTGATCTGATGCATTTTACTTACATACTGTAAAACTACCACTTACACTTTAAATTTCAATAATTTAAATTATTGACTCGCAATGAACATTATCTTAACTTTATGCACACTGTGATTCTATTTAATGTGTTTATTTGGTCATTTATTAGCAAATTTTCCTCCTTTATTTTGATCCCTTTATTGAATTATATATTAATTCATTCAATAACGCATTACACTTTTGCATTTATTAATCCCAGTTTATTTTAATATCTACTAAAATTATTCGAATCAAAGGATATTTCTTAATGTTACTTAATGCACGAGCTATTAACCTAAAATGACATCAATGACAACTGTTGTACTTTTCATACCTAAAATACCACAGCAATTATACTCATTGTTGGTTAATTAGCCAAATTCATCAACTACTGTTAACTTAAAAAAATAAATTAAAGAAGCATTACCACATTTAATTAAATTTAAAATAATAAGAAAGTAAAATTTATACTGGTGTGCAAAACTAAATTAAAACTTTTACCCACAATTGTTAATGTCACAATTCTTCTATGATCAAAAGAAACATAATCTAAAATGTGTCCAAAACTCTGTACAGTGTATATTAGAATTTAAGTATGCATTAATTAATTAATTCATTCATTTCTGCAAAATGGACATTATGTTGACACGACACCTATAACCACATTACTCTTAACTGTTAAGCAGTAAAAAAATGTTGTTTGTTTTCTGTAAAACTGTCTGAAATTGTATGTAGCCTATAATGAATAGCTAGATGCAAAGCTTGAATCAACTGAAATGAATTAGGCCTAATACTAGGCTAATGTAGTAGGCTACTAGCCTGCTGCCAGAATATTTTCTTAAGTAGTAGGCTATATAAACCAATTTACTGTAACTATCCCATATAAATAGAATGTTCTGGTAAATATAGACTATACTCAGTCTCAAAAAAAACTGCATACATGCAGATTTCTAAAGCCTGTGGAGAAGTCTGATCTCTGAATGACGTCACAATATATGTGATGGAGATTCGCTACAGCGATGAACGTTGCCCCGCCCACTAATATGCGTCATCACGTTTTGTTATTTACCTTCTTCTCCCACAGTGGAGAAGGAGAGGAGGTCAGATGTTGAACGTACGATAGCGCTCAATAATGGCCCAGCGGTGGCTATTGAATTTAAACACAGCATTAAATACTTGATGATATTTTTAATTACAGGGTTAGTGTGTCGCTTTTCGCATTCACACGGTGTTTTACTGCGTCTTGAGCTCTCAGGGTGTCCGTCTCTAGTACGTAAACAAACATGACCGCTACCATTTCCAGGCAGAGGCACGCCGCAGTCGCTGCAGACTCTTCTGGCTCTTCTTTTTCCATTACAGCAAACCTCCTGCAACTCTCAAAACACATCAAATATGAGAATCTTGCAGCCGGACTCGCTGGTGGTGTTATTTCCACAATGGTTCTACATCCATTGGATTTGATCAAAATCAGGTTTGCAGGTAAATACATGCTCAGCTTATATAATAATGCACAGAGAGTGGAAAAAACGTTGGGATGTCTGTAGACAGCATGTGTTTATATAAAAAAAACATATATGAATAACTATTATTATTCAATTCCATTATTATTATTATTGATCCGAAAAAAAAAACTATAAATTAAATATAATAATATATTGTTATTACACTAACTCAATAAATGCATAGTTCACCTCAAAAATGAACATTGTTGAACTTCACTCTCAAGTAGTTCCACATCTTTATGAGTTTCTTTTTTTCTGTTGAACAAAAAAAGGTTATTTGAAAAATGTTAGAAACCTGTAACCATTGACTTCTTTTGTAGGGAAAAACAAGTACTATAGACATGTCAGTGGTTACAGATTTCCAACATTTTTCAAAATAACTCAAATAGTTAAAAAAAATTGATTATAAGGATAAGAATGTTTTTCTTTTATTAATAAATTTATTTGTTGTAAATATATAAATAATACAAAATTCAAACAACATTCCAGTTGTTACCATTGTACCACACATAATAAATACGTTAGTTAATAAATAAAAATTACAAATTAAATTTGGTAAATTGTGCAATAAATGTATTTTGCTAATATACAGTAAGTTTGCTACATTAGTCAAATATAGAAAAAGAAAAATAGAAAAACACTTTCAAACCTTGAGATGCATATGTAATAATGTTTTTTAGAGGATGTGCATGGTTTTACAATGTTTTATGTGA
This sequence comes from Danio kyathit, assembly GCA_903798195.1. Classification (NCBI taxonomy): domain Eukaryota; kingdom Metazoa; phylum Chordata; class Actinopteri; order Cypriniformes; family Danionidae; genus Danio; species Danio kyathit. The sequence goes on along the minus strand of LR812537.1, from coordinate 29,561,344 downwards.
CATTGTATTTCTTCAGTATTAATTAATAAATACTCTGACAAATGAATTTCTTATTAGTTAATTTTAATTAATGTGTTAATTAATGTTACTAATATAACATTATAAAGTATAATTAATGCAAAATTTAATGATATGAAATGTAATATAAATTGTAAAAAAATTTATTCGTAATGGAAAAACAATTGAAGAGTTCAGATGCAAAATCCTCTAACTGCCGTCTGAAATTTCTATTGAAAATGAATATATTTCACAGCCTTTTTGGTTTATGTTGAGTTATTTCACTTTAAAGACCACAAAAAGCGCTTATTCTATGCCATAAAATTTATATTACTTAACATACACAGAGGAGTTGGATAAAAATGCTCATTTTAGAAGAAAAATTCAGATGGTATTTAGCGATTTTTGCATCTGAACTCTTCTTGTTTTCACTTAATGATTAAGGTAATCAATAATAAAATATTAATAAATTGATTGTTATTAATCTTGCATCGATATTTTGTTATTATCAAATAGAATAAATTGTTGTAATGTTAATCCAAATATACATGTGATCAAAAAATTGTTACTATAAAAGCAGCAGAGAAATAAATGGTCAGTGATTTCAGTTTCACAATCTGAAGAAGTGTGTCATGCTTACTAGGTTTTGAGAGACAGCCAGGAGCACTAAAAAAAGCATACACAGAGGGCATAGCACAGATTGACTAATAGTGTTACCTTTGCACTGGCCTTGGTGTGTTTATAAGGATATTTTTAGCAAATGCTGAAACAGAAGTGGGTGTGTTTGAACTCCATCAATGTATTTGACTCTTTCCAGTAAGTGATGGTCTGAAAATGAGGCCCCAATACGATGGCATGCTGGACTGCATGAAGACCATCTGGAAGCTTGAAGGCATTAGAGGTCTCTATCAAGGAGTGACGCCCAACATCTGGGGGGCCGGAGCATCATGGGGCCTCTACTTCCTCTTGTAAGCGTAGTTAAAGTTGTGCTAAAAAGGGAAGTGCTCAATGTAATTTCCTGTTTCAATGTGATTCTAAACACAAAAATTATCTACTTCTGTATACAATGACATTCAAAAGTTTAGAGTTAGTGCCTTTTTTAGGAAGTGTATAGTATTATTTTGCAAGGGTGCATTTAGTTGATTAAAAGTGATAATTTTTAACATAATGATCTTGAAAAACATTTATCACAGTTTTCAGAAAAGAATAATATTACTAACATTTTGTTAAACTGAGTAATTTAGTTGGTGACAAAACATGCCATTTTAATGTCTGCAATAAATTAAACTGACAAAAGGAATTTTATATATAGTTGAAGTCAAAATTATTAGCCCTCCTGTGAATAATTTTTCTTTTCCAAATATTTCCCAAGTGATGTTTAACAAAGCAAGGAATTTTTCACAGTATTTCTGATAATGTTTTTTTCTTCTGAAGAAAGTTGTATTTGTTTTATTTTGGCTAGAATAAAAGCAGTTTTATTAAAAAACAAAAAAAAAAACAATTTAAGTTCAATATTTTTTGCCCCCTTAAGCAATATATATTTTTGACTGTCTACAGAACAATCCATCATTATACAATGATAAACCATCATTATACTCTAACTTGCCTAAATAACCTAATTAACCTAGTTAAGCCTTTAAATGGAACTTGAAGCTAAATACTAGTATCTTATACTAGTAAAATATTATTTACTGTCATCATGGCAAAGATAAAAGAAATCAGTTATTAGAAATGAATTATTAAAATTATAATTATTATTTAGAAATGTGTTGAAAAAAATCTTAAACAAAAATTGGGGAAACATACAGGGGCTAATAATTTAGGAGGGCTAATAATTCTGACTTAATCTGTACATTGAAAGTGAGTTAAAGGCAAGTAAAATATCTATATTATTATAATACATTCAGCATAACATATATGCAATAATGCAACAATATACATCTTTCAAAAACCTGCTAATATTATACTGTAAACTGCATTGATAATCAATATTTGATCTATTTTTAAATAATTACAAAATAAGTAAATATATTAAATAAAACCAAATGGAAGTGAGCTTTCTTGAAAAGGCATGGAACCTTTAAAGTTCACAGGCCAAAAAAAGAAGCACCCATCGGTGCTGTGTCAGTTGATACTGTGCGAGTTATGAAGATACTCTATGAAGTTATCTGACCTCATTTCAGTTCAGGATCTCTGGCTAACAAAGTGTGAACATTATACACGAACAAACACTGAAATATAAATAATAAGACCCTTGTTGATTTACTCTCTCTCTCTCTCTCTCTCTCTCTCTCTCTCTCTCTCTTTTTTTTAAAGTTATTTGATGAGTAGACTATATTATCAAGAGAACCTACTTCTCCTTTTTTTATTTTCATAAACCTCGTAATGCAGTGTAAGAAAATTTGAAGCTGGGTTAAATTTCTTAGAAGGTAATTTTGTGGCAGAAATGAAGTATATTCATATAGACGTATATTAGTCAGAATTATTAAACCCCCTGAATTATTTGCCCCCTGTTTATTTTTTTTTCCCAATTTCTGTTTAACGGAGAACACATGTCTTCAACACATTTCTAAACATAATAGTTTTAATAACTCATTTCTAATAACTGATTTATTTTATCTTTGTCATGATGACAGTAAAAAATATTTGACTAGATATTTTTCAGGACACTTCTGTACAGCTTAAAGTGACATTTAAAAGCTTAACTAGGTTAATTAGGTTAACTAGGCAGGTTAGGGTAATTAGGCAAGTTAACTATGTTTGTTCTGTAGACTATCGAAAAAAATATATAGCTTAAAGGGGCTAATAATATTGACCTTAAAATGTTTTTTAAAAATTAAAAACTGCTTTTATTTTAGCCGTAATAAAACAAATAATACTTTCTCCAGAAGAAAAAATATTATCAGACATACTGTGAAAATGTCCTTGCTCTGTTAAACATCATTTGGGAAATATTTAAAAAAGGGAAAACAATTTCAAAGGGGGTTTATTAATTCTGATTTCAACTGTAAATTATATTTTACTATAATAAGAAATGAACGGCATTTTAGTTAAGCTGTAAAGCTTTGTGCATTTAATATATTAGTGTGCATTGTGCAAAATACTGATTTTATCCTACTGTTTTTCATAAAAAATAAACTATAGTCATTTTTATTAATTATTTATTTTGTTATTTTATTTTTGAGGATGCGGGTGGTCTTATCTGTTTTTTACAGGTAATCCTAACTAAATTGGACCCTTTAATAATGAGGCTGTTACAGTTTTATAGATGTTATCATTTTTGGAACAATCACAACTCAAGCTGCAGTCAAATAGGCTTTTCTAAGAGATAAAACATTCATTTCTAAAATGTTCACCTGTTTGGTCAGTGTATGTCATGTCACAATAAAGAGTAGTCTGATGATAAAACCAAACACTTTGCAGTGCTCTGATTGGTCAGATGGTCAAATCTGATTTGTTTACCTATAATACATGTAACTCTATTGAAGGAGACAACTTGGGTATCTGTAATATATCATAATAGAGGCACTTTGATGTAATCCCACACTCCCTCAAATCCCCATAGTGAATGAATAACAATGATATAGGTTGGTCATTTTGCATCACAGTACAATAGACATCTATGTGCTGTATGGCTCCCGGGAACACAATGTGATCATTTTTTTTTCATCTTCCCACAGTTATAATGCTATTAAAGCATACACACAGGAGGGACGGCAAACAGAGCTAAGTGCAGGTGAACACCTGGTGTCCGCAGCGGAGGCAGGTCAGTATGAGAAAACAACCTTATAATGTAAACGCAACTAAATCTGTAGCCATGTTAAGACATGGAACAACTGGAAGTTCTGAGGGCCTGGAGACTCTGTGTTCCGCTGGGTCATTCCTGTTATGGCAAACCTTTTGGCTGTGCCTTGCTTTCTGTAACTGTACTCTTGTTGTATTTTGTTATAATAAAAATACATGGGACTGTTTACCAGGTCAAACCCAGACAGTTTGACTTTATTTAAATAAGTTCAACTTTACTTAACTTCATTATTTACTTAATGATAAGAAAGCAAACAGGGTGGGAAGTTAGTATCTGCTCAGATAGGTCTTTTGAGGACATCAGGTAAAACCATATAAAAAATCAATAAATATAAATACATTTAATATATTTAATTATTCTGTTATTATTAAAAATAGAGAAATGTTCTTTATCAGTGCAGTTTACAGTGTAATATTAACATGTTTTAACAAGGTCTTTCATAAAGACTATGTTCCTAACAAATGCTGAAAAAGGTTTCTTCTAAAATATTAAGCACAACCTTTTTTTTTTAACAATTATTAATAATAATAATAATAATAATAATAATAATTTGTGAGCATCAAATTTTCTTATTAAATATTTGTCAATGTCGAAAATACAGCTTTGTCATTACAAACAATTAATTACATTTAACATTTTTTATAGAAAAATATAGTTATTTTAAGTTTCAAAATTGAATCATATTACGTTGATATTGCTTTTCAACCTCTTTCAACAGTTCTACATTTGAAGACTATGTTTAATTTCATTGTTTTACCTTACTTTTTATGGGTTTTTCACCTTTATTGGACAGTGAGCACCATAGTGTCAACACGCTTAACCACTAGGCTATTGGGACCGATATTCACCTTATTTTAAACATAAGAGCAGGTTCAGCCATGCTCAAAGTGTCCAGTTATTTAAGTTATTAGGGGTGTGCATTATTTGTTATTTATATTAAGACCATGCTGTGTTAACAATGTGCAAGCTAACATTAAGTGATTCTAATGAGATTTTGGCAATATTGTGATTCATTTTCAAATATTCATGTAAAACCAATACTTTGATCTAAATTATGCGATTAAAGCTTATAATTAAAGTTCAATTGTATTAGCATAGGTGGTGTGGCTCCTCTTTTTATTATTATAAGATGATTTCGATAAGTAATATCACACAAGGAAGAGTTACATTTTAGAAACATAACAGAAGAAACAAAAACAGTCTGTTTACTTGACAACTAAAGTAGTTTCAGAGCTGAATGTTGTACATTTCAGAGAAACACTGAATTGTATCATTCCTTACTGAATGTTTCTTAAGAATCAAGAGAGGCAGTTATTCAGCGATCCATTCATAAAAAAACACTTGCTTAGTTTTTAAACCTATGCATTTAGCCATTTTAAGTGAATAGTTTGAATCACATTGAACGAATCACTCATTAAAATGGAGACTTGGCGCCACATACTGGTGGTTTTAGTGTCTTATTTATTTATCCACAAAAGGCCTAACCAGCCAGATACTTATCAAAACAAAAAACCTATTATATATCATTTATTTTGTCAAAATCATTCACCCTAATTAGTTGTAAAGAAAGTGGTTGATGTTACAATTTCATCATAAAAAGTTACAATACAAATGCTTGAAATAATATATTCTGCAAGGGCGCATTACATTGAGCAGTGATAGTAAAGACATTTTTAATATTACAAATGTTGTTTTTACATGTCTGTTCCTGAAATAATTCTTAAAATCCTTAAAAAACATAACATTTAATAATAATAATAATAATAATAATAATTTGTGAGCATCAAATTATCTTATTAAACATTTGTGAATGTAAAAAATTATTTATTTATTATAATTTTAAGTTGCAAAATTCCACAATGTTATTGTGATATTATTTATCAACCCCACATTTTTAAACAACAATTCAAGCCTAAAGACAGTTTGTATAGCTTCATTGAAACTGTCCAAAAATATGGTAAAATATTTTTGCCAGGTTACTAACCTTAACATATGCATAAAATTCGGGTAACTGAAGAGGCAGTAATAACTAGTTCACAGCAAAACAGCCTAAACTGTGTTCTGTGCACCTACACTAATGTTACCAGTCTTCTGTGTTTACATGTACTGTGAAGCAAGGCAGATGATTCTGATTGCTATCGCTGCAGATGTAAATCACATCATTTTTTTGGTTGTTATTTCTTGGCATTGATGGGATATTATTTATTAACTTTTATATTATTACTTATATATTATCAAAACTCTTTGCTATGATCATTATAGCCAGTGCCAAAAATATCCCATCAATTTTGACCACTTAATGAGCACATTTTCCTGAAAATATTGCTGTTTTAGAGAAATTCTCAAAGCATTTCTCTGAGACAATCTGGTGTCCAAGTAGCAGTAATATGGAGTCATTTAAAAGGAACATCTATATTGACTTTAGGCCAATTTACATAGCACTGACAGACCCGTCGGTGTCTGCTGGCGTCTGTCGGACCTTGTTTTTTGCCAGATAAAAACAAAAGTGGCAATTGTCTGAGAAATGACGTCCTGTAATTTGGTGAATGTCTGCATTTGTCAGTGTGTTGTGAATTGGGCTCTAATTTTATGGGGGTTTGTTTCCTCCTCAGAGCTAAAAACAATGTAATTGCATCTTTATTTCAGGTAATTGTGACTGTCTTATAGTGATATGAGTTTCTTATTTTCAACTTTACCTCAGAATTGGCTGTTTCGGTTTGTAGGCCTTTCATATGTTGATGATATTTTGGCAAGAAATATAAAAAAAACTGCAATGAATTCTTAAAATTGTGAGTTTAATGTGTAATCCTATATGTTCAGGTGCATGTGTCAAAGACAATAATTCCTATTTGGTGTCTGCATCAAATACAATTTACTAAAGTGATATTATGTAAATAGGAAGCATATTAAATCCACATAGTCCATTTGAATGTTTCAGAAAAAAATGCAGGCAAAATTAAATAAATGAAAATGAAATGAAATAATGTCATTTAGCAAAACAGATACACTACCGGTTAAACGTTTGGGGTTAGTAGGATTTTAAATGTTTTAAAATAAGCTTCTCCTGCTCACCAAAGCTGCATTTATTTAATCAAAAATGCAGTACAAATTGTAAAATTGTGAAATGTTATTGCACTATAAATATATTCTTCTTCTTCTTCTTCTTCTTCTTCTTCTTCTTTCTTAATATTATGATTATTAATATAATTATTATTAATGGTGATAGTAATAAAAGCAATAATGACTGGAGTAATAATTTCATTTAAAACTACATACAATAAGAAAGCAGTTTTTTAAAATGTAATAAATATTTAACAATTAATTTTAATTTACATTTAGTAAACGCTGCCTTGATGAACAGAATAATTTCTGTTCATAAAAAAACCATGAAAAAAAACTGACCCCAAACTTTTGACCAGTAATGTATATCAGTGTAAAAATGCTAAATATTTATTCCTGCATGTGATTATTAAAATATATAAAGAATAAATTATCATACAAACTGTTTTTATATTTTTTTAATAATAAAACTTTTTTACCTAGTTTGTAAACCTAGTTTTGTTTTAACAATATACAGTAGTAAAAATATGGTAATGATTGCAAAATACAGTTAATTGCTGCAATGTGGTCCTTTAGTAAGCTCTAAATAAGCTTGACAGGTTTTTTTTGCTATATAAACTATTGGTTTGCTAAATGACATTTTAGTGTGGTGTAAAATGTATGATTCATATTTTTACTCAGAAAATCATAATAACATAAAGTACACATTTAAATGTCTATAAAAATTCTAATATGTTAAGGTACTTTTTAGAATGTTTGCATGTTCTTTTCCTCTTTGACCCAAGAATGAATCAGGTATGAACATGTTTGGCATAACAGGAATGACTAGCCTCAACACTGCCTTCTATACAGCTGTTTTAAAACTTCCAAAAAAAAAAAAAAAAAAAGAAGCAAAATAGAGAAATAAAACTGTGGTGTCAGCACAGGAAGTGAAACAAGAAGCATTTCAATTTCAATTGCACATCAAAAATAAAAATAAAAATTGAAGAAAATGGTCTAGACCAGGGGTGCCCAAACTTTTTCCTATAAAGGGCCAAAAACCAAACTTGATTGAGGGCTGTGGGCTGAATATATACCAAACTGTATTGCATTAAATTTGCCAAGAGGAATTTCCTTATTTATTCGGTAATAATAAAAAAATAAAAAACGTTGCTTTAAATCATATTTAAAGAGCCCCTATCATGGGTTTTTGAAAATGACCTTCCATGTAGTGTGTAACACAGCTCTAAGTGAAGTGAAATATCCAGCTAAAGCTTAAATCTGAAAGTGGACCGTTTTTTAAAACTATTGATTCATCTAAAAAAAAGAGTCGACTCATAGTGGTTTAAATGAATCGTCTTGATAATGAGTCTTCAGCCGTTTCAGCGTGATGCCGATACGAAACATAATGGTTGCGTGTGCAAATTTAAACCTGCGGCCCCACCCAATAACACAGCAGCAAAGACAAACAGATCCTGAAGTCATGAGTCATGAAGACGCCGTGCTTACCTGGATATTATTGAGGTGTAAGGGAAAGGAGAGGTTCAGATATCTGCACGCTTACCATGGCGATCTATCAGTACACAGCTCATGGATTAGTTTCTTCCTCCATCTTGTAATGGACAGACAAACACCAGGGGTGCGGGCAAAATAAGGACAGTTTATTAGGTACACTAGCAGGCTGCTGCACGCTGGGCTTCGGGCTGGTGCGCAGCACTGAAAAGGCTTGTGAAGGGGAGCGCAGAAGCCCGCAGAGATAGCAGGTCAGAGGACAGAGGAGGAGCACTGGGGATGTGATCGTTCAGAAAAGCAGTACAGGTAAGCCCTGAGAACACTTCACGCAAGAGCTGCAACAGCAATGATTGCAAATATAAATTATCTACATGTTTTGTTACTTGTAACCACGTGTACTGTGGTTAACTCTTTTTATTCTCATATCGGGTCTAATGCCATGGGGGCTTGATAAACCGCGCTGGGCATTTTACTGTCTCACGCTGAATGCTGTCGACCAATCGCAACAGGCTGTCATCGGTCCAATCAGTGCAGATTAGCTTTGTGCTAAGGAGGGGGTTGGGAACAAATGAATCGCTAATACGATTCATATAGGAGTCGCTGGCATAATTAGGTAAAAATAAATGCATATTATAAGACCATGAAAGGGTTTTTTGACCTTGCATGCATATCAGCCTGTTGTTGGAGACCCATAAAACCAAAATAGGACCCTTTTTAATGTGTAATAGGGGCTCTTTAATATCTAATGCGCTACATTTTTTTACATTTTATAATGAACTTATCACAGTAAAAACAATGGAGTTCATGCTGATGTCAAGCACCTGCCTTTACCTTGATATGCTCGTAGATATCAGATGTACTGTACGTCAAGTGACAGTATTTACATTTTAAAAGTCCGATTCATTTATAACATTTAATTGAATCAGTTCAGTTGCCTTTTTCGTAGCTCAGCAGTAAAACTAAGTAACTAAAGATTATGTTAAATTCAAAATTCTAATTGACAATTTCTGTCAAAGGCATTCGCCCCAATCACCAACATTCTCCTTCTTTTTTCAGATGGGATGGCGGGTCAGTTCAAAGGTTTCTGTGCTTTGGGCATCTCTGCTCTAGACCAACAATATCAGTAAAATACAATGATTTCACTTGACTAATACACAAAAAGATTAATTAAATTTACTAAATTGTCTTGGGGTACTGTCTTGGGCTGAATTTAAACAAACAAATTGTTTTAAACAAAAAAAGTTGAACATTACCAAATTTAATTTATGTGTTTAAATTCAGCCCATATAAATTGTTTGCAACCAACTTACCTTAAAGAAATTCGTTTTCAGTGTAGGAAATCAACAATCTTAAGCTTTAACAATATTACCAAAAATTGATATAAATCTTAACCTTACTGTAACTTTTACCTTTACACTGTAAAAAGCCATTTTCTTTTAAAAAGTGAGTAAACCTTTTGCCTTAAAAGCAAAAAATTGACTTTACTAAAAAAAAAAATTGTAAATCTATTGTAACTGGGAACTGTTAAGTTGACTTAACTTGATTTGCATTAACAGAAATAATTAACTTAATTCTGCACATCATTTTAAGGCAAGGCATTGACTCACTTTTTTAAGTAAAGCCAACTTCTTCTTCTTCTTCTCCTCCTCCTCCTCCTCCTCCTTTTTCTTGGTCTCTTTTTACATGTAAAAATCCTGTAAGTTCTAAAAGAGAGCACTAAAGTGGAGTGACTCCGTTAAATGTTGGTGTGAAGGTTGCTGTGTCGTGTTTCCAGGCATTCTGACGCTTTGCCTCACCAATCCAGTCTGGGTGACAAAGACCCGGCTGGTGCTGGCAGTACAATGCAGACCCTTCACGGAAGCAGTACAAGGGAATGATGGACGCCCTCGTGAAAATATACCGTCACGAGGGTATCCCAGGACTATACAGGGTACATCTACAGATTTTAAACTAATCTGAGATCACTGTTTCAGGTGGAATAGAGCGTTCATGTGTGCTAATCACAAGATTAAGTCAACATGAAAGCAGAAATGATCCCTTTAATGTTATTAGGCCCCGTTTCCATTTGGCATTAACATGCGTTTTCAGTGATCTGATCACCAGTTGTGAGTGGAGATGCATTACTGTTTTTACTTGATTATAATATGCGTTTAAATGTGTTCGTATAATTATTTGAGCTCCCCTATACATTCCCTTGTATTTCATCATGCTTAGTGTAATTGGTTGGTCAAAGTGGACAAGCTTCAAACGTTATAGACGAAATTCCTCTTGTGGAAAAAAGTACACTTTAGCATGCTTTTAGAAGTAGTACCTGTTATGAAAATAATATAACTACAAAAAATATTTAAGTGTGATCAGAATATAAAATACATTTGCTTTAAATACAATAATAAATTGTTGAACAGTTAAAGTTATAAATACTAAATACATTTACAAATATATAAAAACATTACAGTACAAACTACGAAATACATTCTATTTGCATTAATAGATAAGTATGTAAGCACAGCAAAATGTAAGGTAAAGACGTAAAACATTTGTTTGGAATTATTACTAGCTGTACTTATTTAAAGTGCACCTAAAGGGACAGTTCACCCAATAATGACAATTCTGGCCATCGTTTACTCATGCTCCACAGATACCAAACCTGTTTAAACTTCTTTCTTTCTGTTTAACACAAAGGAAGATATGTTGGAAAAAAGCAGCCAATGACTTTCATAGTATTTTGTATATTATAGTATTATGTATATATATATATATATATATATATATATATATATATATATATATATATATATATATATATATATATATATATATATATATATATATATATATTATATATATATATATATATATATATATATATATATATATATGTATGTATATATATATATATGTATGTATGTATGTATATATATATATATGTATGTATATATGCATGTATATATATGTATGTATGTATGTATGTATATATATATATATGTATATATGTATGTATGTATGTATATATGTATGTATATATGTATGTATATATATATATATGTATATATGTATGTATGTATATATATATGTATATATGTATGTATATATATATATATGTATATATGTATGTATATATATATATGTATATATGTATGAATATATATATATATGTATATATGTATGTATGTATGTATATATATATATATATATGTATGTATGTATATATATATATATATATATATATATATATATATTATGTATGTAGATGTATTATATATATATATATATATATATATATATATATATATATAT